>JAGFZM010000094.1:1151035-1171338 GCA_017657215.1 Limnothrissa miodon | reverse complement strand
CCTCTCCTCTCCTCTCGCCTGCCGCCTGGTCGGCCGGTTTGCAGGGGGCTCCTGCTGGTCAGGTGACGGTGCCAGCTGCTGTGTCCAGCCATTCATTTCCCCCTGGTCATTGATTTATATCCTGGCAAGACCTGCGAGAGCCGCTGTGTGTGCGTGTGTGTGTCTGCGTGTGTGCTTATGTGTGTACATGTGTACCGGTTTGAGTGTGTATGAGAAAACAGAGAATCTATGTGTGAGCGGGGGTGTGCGTACTTGAGTGAGAGTGCGTTGTGTGCTTGTGTGAATGTTGAGAGTCTGAGATTGTGTCTGTGTGAGTGTGTGTGTGTGTGTGTGAGAGAGAGAATGTCTCTAGCTGACTTAGTACACTGTATGGACTGTGCACTGCTTTACCATACAATAGGCCGTAGTGTCTAATTTACAGGGCAGACAGTGACATATTTCAGATCCCCCTGCTGACCGAAGAGGATTGGTGCTACCTCAAAGTGACTGTGTACACAATTGATTTTACTCCAGACCCTCTATTTCTCTTCTCACTGCTTCCCCCTCTCCTTTTCTTTCATTCTTTTAGTTGTCTTTGCCTCAAATATATCTTTCTCCTCACTTCTTTTTCTTTTTCTTTCTCTTTATTGCTCCTTTCGGCTCCCCACCGCCACCACTGCCGCCATCGTCCTTTTCTTTCTCTCCTCCTCTGTGACTTTAATGTGATGTGACGGGTAGAAAAGGGGCCACTTTGGTCCCACTCTGCTCCTGTGCTTCACTGCTAAGGGCCAGATAGCCAAAGCCGGGGCAGGTCGTGCCCCCTAGTCACTGACGATTAATGCCTGGAAGGAACTTTGTCTTGAGAGGTGGAAGGGGAGAAAGAGAGAGAGAGAGAGAGGAAGAAAAAGAGATAGAGAGAGAAGAAGAATAAGAGATGGACAGAAAGAGAGGAAGAAAAGAAGATGGACAGAGAAAGATATGAATAAAGAGGGGCAGGAGGGATGATAAGCTACAGTGGGTATTTGATTCATAGAGGCCTACGAGGAGCTTTTTGCTCTAGTAGCCTTTTAGTGGAGCTCCCCTGGCCTGTCTCCTCCTCTCACCACCCCCCCACCCCTCTAGTGCTCTCTCCACCGCAGGGTGTGTGAGGTGGGTGTCTGGCAAGGGGAGGACCCTCGCTGTGATGTGGCCAAGAGCTGAAATTTATGGAAGGAACACAGAGTTCATGACTATGCGAGAGGTGTGAGGTGGAGAGCAGTGTGGAAAAGCACTGACTCCACATCCATCCAGTGGTTTCTGAGGGTTACCTCATGACAAATGCACACATAAGAGGCACTGATGGCAAAACATATGACAGGATTCATCTTTGGAATCATTGCTAATTGATGGTTTCATATTTGCGGAGGTCTGATATCATCTTGAGAGTTACACACAAATGCTTTTCAACCTGTAGAAACTCATTTCATGTGAAAAGAGGAAATGTAGACTGCTTCCTGTAAATGTTAATATCAACCTATATGTGAGACGTCAGGTGAAGTGTTATGTCATAAAGACATAATAGCTGATCTCTGAGCCGCTCTGAGGGCCTAATAATAACTTCTGTTGAAAAGGTTTGAGGTTAATACTCAGTTAGTGTTTTTATTTATTTGTTATGTTTATATGTTATATACTAATTGTTTAACCCTGAGGAGCTGACTTTATATGTATATATAGTATTGTCCATGTACAATAGGGGTTTCATTGGAGTCCAAGCACAACCATCTAAATACGAGAGATTCCCGGAGCTTCCTGGAGACTTGAGAGGGATTGCTATCAAAATGTCACCCAAAGTCCCTTGACTTTGATTACGCGCTTTGTCACAACCTGACCCATAGCCCTCAGCCCCGTCTTTTGAAAGGGGGGTGACCATTAAGATGATTCTACTTTTTACCCATCACTGTTATTTACAAAAAATGGTGACAAGATGTCAGCTTTGTGTTTTATATCTGTTTCATGGGATAGCCTGTTTTTATCCCTCACACCGCATTCTGGCTTAATCTTGGCAACAAGATTTAAACCCCGACCCTTGCAATACACCACATAATTAGAATCCTTTGTGCAAATCTATTAACAGTAACTTTAGCAGTTTTGATGAAAACACCTAATACCTTGTCAAAATAATTGCAAAGGCACCATCAGCGTGTCTGCCATGACGTAAACAACTCTGGATTACTGCTTATATAACTTAAGTGAATATATCATATAGGCTTTTTTCTCTGGGCTTTGTCCCTTCTTAAGCGCAGATGGGAGTTTTTGCTAGTTAATGTTGTGCAGTCGCGCTGCCAGAGTGGGTGGCGCGGAGCAGAGAGTTTTGGAATCTCCGCTGCATATCTTAGCATGACATGTAGCAAGATATGAGAGGGATTACGCTACTCTAATCCTGACAAATGCTGGAGTTTTGAGAGTGGGCAGCTTGTTCGTTTGCCACCCTGCTCTCTCTCTCTCACTCGCTAACTCTGAGACCTAACTTGGCCTTGTTGACCTCAGAGGTCTGTGGGAACATATGTAGGGTGCATGCACATACACTCTCTCTCTCTCTCTCTCTCTCTTTTCTCACTCTCTCTCTCTCTCACACACACACCCTCTCTTTCTCTTGTCTCTCTCTTGCACACACACACACACACACACACACACACACACACACACACACATCCAAGTAAGCCTGTAAATTCAACCTCTTACAGCTGGAGCATTATGAAGTCAGTATAGTACAGTATAGTTAGGACAGAGGTATCGGACTATATTGGTCTTTCCGATATATTTTTACTCAGTGCAGTCAAAACATGCACGTCCAGGATTTTGAAGTAGGAGTAGGGCAGTGTAAAAGAAAAGTCTACTTCAACGAAATTTTTAGTTTCATTAACTTTCGTGACATTTCAGACCTTCCAGTCCTTTCTAAGACATGTATCTATATTTACAGAAAAGGTGAACCACAGGGGTAAAAAGAGCCTGCAGTAACAGCATGGACAGTCAGTTTCCATTTACAATATACTACTGTGTTGATTATTGCGTAAATCCACAAAATACACACACTCATTTCTCTCTCTCTCTCTTTCGCTCTCATTTTGCCTCTCTCCATCTCTCAATCATTCTCCCTTTCTCTCTCTCTCTCTCTCTTTCACTGTTTTACACACAGACATACAGCGGATTTAATACGTGCCAACCTCAGTCAGCGCTGTCTGAATAGTCTCCATAAAGATGAAATGAGACAATCCCCATTCTCTATTCCCCCATTGCTTTAGCCCATTCCCACTTGTCACTAATCTTTAAAAGCTATTTGCAGTTTTAATATAGATCTAAAATCCTCTCTCACCCCTCCTCCCTTTTCTTCCCATTCCCATTCCTCTCTCTCTCTCTCTCTCTCTCTCTCTCTCTCACACACACACACACACAGAGACACTTACTCGCTTTCTCTCTCGTTCTCTGTGCTTCTTTTGGGATGGTGCGGAGAAGAGAGATGTGTTTCATAGATGGAAAGTAAGTTCGCCCGTCGCTCCCGCGTCTGGATCCCGTACACATGCTATTGTATCTGCCAAACTGATGCCCCTAGGCCGAATCAAATAATTAGGTCTTCTTTACTTGTTGTGGATTTCTTTCTCCCTTTATTTAAGCAATCTGCTTAAATCTGCTGATTTTTTTCTTTCCCCGGTTTCTACACACTCACATTGCTTGCTTGTTTCAGCGATGCTGTCGGACAGCGACGGGGCTGAATGTGGCAGCTGCTTCTTTAAATATTTCAACTTGAACAGTTTGGAGTCTTCTGTTGAATATATTCATCCCCCTGCAGTCATTACAGCCTGAGACCTTTATCAGCTAATATGGGTCCAACCTAATCTGACCCATCTGACTCAAACCCACCAAAGTGAGCCCTAACACACACACACACACACACACACACACAAACACACACACACACACACACACACACAAACACACACACACACACTCACAAGCACACTCCAACAGACACATACAAACATTACACACACACACACACACACACACACACACACACAGTACACACACTAAAACACACACCCAAACATACACTTAAACACACACACACACACACACACACACACACACTCAAACACACACACACACACAGACACATACACACACCAATAAACTCAGCCCTACACACTCTCAAACACACAAAGATACACACACACACCCCTTCCTCCCTCCCTCTCTCTACCCCCTAGTGGCTCCTGGCTGGCCATGTCAGATGGCAGACTAATGCTAATATTAATGAATTCATTGCTTCAGTCAGAAAATCAATACTCAGTGGGAATGGCAGGACTCTTCGCTGAGAGGGCTGCGGAAAGTGACCCACTTCTTGGCCGAGGATCAGTCAAAACACGTCCAACCAACGCGTTGTCTGGTGCACAGCAACAACAGCCGCCATTCATGCAATTACACACACACTCACACTTACACTCACCCACACACACACACACACACACACACACCGGTACATATGAAACAACAACAGGGGAAAAGACAGGGAGAAGCAGCGTGTCCAATAGCTAACCCACCCATGAGTAGAGACAGGGATTGGGGTATGGGAATAAAACTGGGTCATCCATAATTTGTTTGTGCACAAACCAACTCCCCTGTCCAACCCACCTCCACTCCCCTCTCTCCCCACCTCTTCAAATACATTAATGCATGCCTCTAACACACACACACACACACACACACACACACACACACACACATACACACAAAACATACAACATAGCAATGGAATTTCACACTGCTGGCCCCTGTTGAGAGGTGTATGCAAAGAAGTTTGACCCCGGCCCCCCATCTATTAGCAGACACAGCACAGAGGAGGGGCCGCCGTGCGCAAGACTGATGAGGGGTTAGAGTTGGTTCAGCATTAAGGGCCAGTCGCCCTTTTGTCAGGGGCCACGCAGCAGGCTCGAATTAGAGACGGCCACAGGTCAGTCTCACCGGGGTATTATTCACAATACAAACAGACAGGCAGAGAAAGAGAGAGAGGAAGATTGAAAGAGGGAGAGACGGAGCGATAGAGGCAGAGGTAGAAAGGTGCCTGTCAGAAACAGGTGATTGCTCCTTCCCAATCTTCCTCCCCCAAAGTGAGTCTATTTTGAGGCTTTGTCAGTGTCAGTTGGAATAAACCGTTTCTGTGTGGGGAGAGACGCTCTCCTCCTCCTCCTCCTCCTCCTTTCAGCAGAGAGCTGGAAGTTTTTTTAAAAGAGGGTGAGAGGGTGGATGTGACGGAGAGTCATTGTCTTGGCCTGTGCCTGAGTGACAGGTGACTGTTTGCTCTTTCTCTCTCCTCTGTTTGTGTATGTGTGTTTGTGTGTGTGTATGTGTGAGAGAGAGAGAGAGACAGAGAGGGAGATTGTGTGTGTGTGTGTGAGAGAGAGAGAGAGAGAGAGAGAGAGAGAGAGATTGAGAGTGCAGCATGGGGGAGCAGAGAATGGAGCGAGGGCATCATTACCTCAGCAATGACCCCGTTCACAGCATCAGCACCTGCCTTTTTCTAAATAGCTGCCATGCATGGCCATTACCCCCTTCACCACACGCTCTCTGCTCGGCCCATCCCCTCCGTGCATTTGCCCTCACATTGGTAACACCCCAGGGTGACTAACTGACCTTCTCCTTTTTGGAGAGAAGGTGGGGGGGGGTCTCTTATTTCAACCACTAAGCCTTCATACCAGACACACACACACACACACACTGCTGGTTCAGTCTGCATTTATGTCCGATTCAGACCTGAATCATGCCAGCCTGCTTTTGTCCTCATCAAGATGACGCCCGGCTTAAAAATGTGGGCAGGCGAGCAAGGGAACAGATCGTCCTCCTGCAGACTTGTTGGTGAATGTGTGTGTGTGTGTGTGTGTGTGTATGTGCGTATGTGTGTGTGTGAGTGTGAGGTGAACAGATGCGCTCAGGAATACCGTTGCAGTCCACGCCATGCTGCTCCTCAGGGGAAGACTCTAATTGGTTTACTCCCCCCCTTCCTTCCCTCTCTCTCTCTCTACCCCCCACCCCCCTTCTAGTCCCAATCCCCTAGACGTAATTCTGCATTTCAGCTCAAATGTGTTTTTAAAGCTTAGGGGGAATAACTGGTCATCAGAGGACAATGGGAGGCTGGCAGAGAGAGGAGATTGGTGCATATTTATTTAGTGGGGCACTGGAGGGACGGCTGTGTGCGGTGTTTAATTAAATGGACTCTCTTGCTGATGGACGGAGCGGATGGAGGATGAACTATGATATTGCGGGATGCATTCGTTTAAGGGGGGGGGAAAAAAGGAATCTGGGAGTCAGGCAGTGTGTTGATAGCCTGCATGCCAGTGGAGAGATTGGGCCTGCGACGCATTAACTCACACTTCTCAGATGCATCTATCACGGAAATGATCCGCCATCAAATGTTTTAATTAAATCATATTTTTAAAGTCCCGTTCGGCAAGAATGAGAGGCGATCGTGTTCCGCAGTCATTAAGCTGATGTCATTAACAATACTCATATGGAACTACACAGTGGTTTTATTTTTAGCCTTGATACATACCCTCTCCTGACAAGCGTATCTAATGAGACAGCTGACGTTGTCTCTCTGTTTTCCCCGTCTTTCGCTGTCTCTAGTGCTCTGTCTGTGCAGCAGACAGGAAGTGGTTGGTGCTTGTGGCCTGGCTGGCCATTTCCATCAGTTTAGCCTAGTTAGCATTCAGCTGCCTGCATGCTGCTGCATCTGACTAAATCCACAAGGAGGAGTGACGAAAAGGCTTTGTGTGTGTGTGTGTGTGTGTGTGTGTGTGTGTGTGTCAGGATTTGGGGGTCATATCCCGACCCTCCTATGCTTTTCTCGAGGGGCTCCTCAACCTCCTGAACCCAGGATGAATAGAAGTTCCCTGGGGCCGGTTGCATGGCTGTCTGCGGTGGACGTCTGTGGAAAGAGGAGTTGAAGGTGGGGTGGGGTTGGGGGTTGGGGGGTGGTTTGTCCTAGAGACCCCCACCCAAACTCCCCCCCCCCCCACCCTCCTCCCCTCCACAACCATCCCACCCACTACCCTTGTCCCTGTCTCTTTTTGGGAGTCACCCCCTTCATCACACCAACCACTCCCCCACCCGGCCCACCCATGCCAGCTGTGAGTGTAACAATGGTCTCACAATCCTCTCCACCTCCTCCTCCTTCTTTTTTCTCTAAGTGCCCCTGATTCCACTACACACAGCTGACTGCTGAGTAGAGGAATGTGGCGACCCCGGTACTGGACATGTGTTAAAAAAAGAGGCTGGATAGAGCAAAAGAAAGGAGAGGAGAGGAGAGGAGAGCATGGATGTATGAAGTGAAGACGGACAGGGTCAGGTTGAGGACAGGACCGGTGGCTACGCTGCACTGTTCCTCTAATAGCATTATCTTCACTGGATGAGTTCAGTTCCATTTCTTCCACAATTACTCTTTAGTACTAGTCCCCTCAGTTATCGCCGTAATGGGATAGAACATAATAGAATTTGAAGATAGCTCAGACACCAAAACAGAATCACTTTAATAGCCTGTGCCGGCTGACATCGGCACAGAATTTGCTGTGTAGTGTTTCACATAAAGGTACATGACTTTTGACCAGACCAGTTTAGAAAATGAAATTGAATTGATGCACGTTATTCACTTAACTACATTTTTTTATGTAACAGCAAATGTTCATATTACATAAAGCCATCTGTATTTGGGGTAAAATTAGGTTTAAAAGCACTTCAGAGTGGTAAGTGTCCACGTGCTGGTATCCAAAAAAGAAATAATAATAAAAAAAAAAGAAACCTGGCTTGTTACTCATCACCCCCACATATCATACCTCCAAAAGTGAATCAAAACCCATCACGTAGCAACCTACGCCATAACACATGCCCGTAATCAACTGGAGAGTCAGTGGAGGCGCATAGGCTTACACAAACCATAGCAAATAATGGATTTCGCTTTTTTTTGGACACATTAGCACTTTTTCTGGGCAAAAACCCAAAGCGACCACACAACCACCATTCAAAAAGCAGGCATCCCTCAGTCTCGACTAAACCACATATTGTGCATGGACCAATCCATCTTCCTGTGTGTGTGTGTGTGTGTGTGTGAGGGGGGAGCATGACAATGGTCCAGCTTGGGGCCCCATGGTCATCAGTGACCTTTTCAACAACAGCAGTTAGACATGAAGCCATGGCAGTGACTCCTGGACCCGGCGCCCCACTGCTCCACTCACTGCCTGTCTGGGGGTTGGGGGTAGAGGTGGTGGGTGGGTGGGTGCTGGTGCCGTAGGGAGGGGGAGGGGGAGGGGGGGGGTGGGGGGTTGAGGGAGTCAGCTGATGAGATGAAGGAGGGCATGCCTCTGGTGAAAGCCTGCTGGCTGTGTGTCAGCTCAGCTATAGTGCAGTAGCATTGCGATGGCTGTAGATGTCAAAAGCACACACAGGCTCAGCATTGGTTTCTTCTCCAAACTTTCTCGGGAATTGTAACTGGGTATCATGTTAAGTTTGTTATTGTTTTGGCAACCGCATGTCTGTGGTAAAACTATGTGTAAATGGTGTGTTTTTAGGGGGAAAAGGGATAGCTCTCTACTATCCAATTAGTACTATTACTAATACTAGTCTCCTCAGTGATCCATCATAGGATAGAATGTCATAGAATATGAAGATAGCTCAGACTCTAAAACTTTCTCTGAAGTTCTCTAGACTGGGTGTCATTTCAAAGCTATTTGTAAATAGTCATTTTTTTTGAGGGGGGGGGGGGATTCTTGAGAGAGGCTTGTGTGTTGTTGAGCATGGACACTTATGTGACCAATCACAGAGGCCTATCTGTATGTTCTTTGCAGACACTTTTATCCAAAACAACATGTATCCAACGGACACATAAAAGACACTGGAACCATCCCATTTATAAATGGTGGAGATTTTTTTGCTTAACCAACAATTCTTATCTAGTGAAGTACTACTAAAAAAAACTAAAACAAACCAACAAAAAGCAGCAACCTTTTCTGGTCTATCAATGACCCCCCCCTCTCCCGCCCACACACACACACACACACACACACACACACACCCCAGCTTACACATTCATCCTCCCCGTTGGGAGAGTGCCTTTGCCCCCATCACCCCGGGCAGCCGTCTTCTGAAGGCTCTGTGTGATGACCTCGTGTCTCCGTTAAATGTGTCAGGAGCATTACTTCATTGGGCCTGTCACGGTGGACAAGTCATGCGCCACTGTCAATTCATCTTAGACTCTGCAGAGAGTGCTTGAGGATTCTGCTGCTTGGCTTCTTTTGTACCTTTTTTTTGTTTTCATTTTTTTTTTTGATATTTGAGTATGTGTGTGTGTGTGCATCTGTGGGCCTGTGCACGCGATACACGTGTATGATGATTTCATTTTAATCTGTGATTTTATATTCAGCGCTCAAACATACCGACTGGCAAAGTGCCTTCTTTAAATTACATCCTTTGTGTTCGTTTGTTCGCTTCTCACTCACTTATCTCCCTCTCGACAAATACGCCTTTTTTCTGCGTGTGAAAAATGAAAGAAACAACCTAATTTCTCCATAATGCACCATTGTCTCTGCAGGCATGGTCACGGTCAATGTAGCCCTAACAACAACAAAAAAATAACATGCGTACTCACACACTCACTCAACTCACAATACTCCCTCCCCCACCCCCCATTCACATGCAGAGAGACAGAGGGAGAGAGAGAGAGAGAGAGAGAGAATAGGCCACAGATTGGAGAGATATGAGGCAATGAAGACAAGCCATGCTTAAATGCAGCCCGCCAATGCTCCTTGAATAATGCAATTAGGTCTCATTCTCACTGGCAAAATGAGAGCCTCTGCAGATCGGGTGAGGAAGGGATGAGAGAATTACAGGTTGCATCTGGTCTATTTTCAGCGCCATCAACAGTTCCTACGCCAATCCAACCTCCCTGCCCCCACACCCCCCACACGCACCCACCCACCCACCCACCCATCCATCCATCCCCTCCACCCTCCCTGCCCCCGCCTCTAGAGCCTTGTGTGATACAGAGAATCTCTGAATGTGAGTCTGTGTGTGTGTGTGTGTGTGTGTGTGTGTGTGTTTAAGGGCCAACCGCTTTTGGAAGCGCAATAAAGTCGAAAATTACAGAGACAGGAGGCAGCAGCTGTGACACAGTTCGCCGTGTTCAGACACATGTGCATAATGGATCATCATTCTCATTCCGGGTGCCACCGCTTTTGCCTCTCGCATGGCGGATCTGAGACAGAGAGAGAGAGAGAGAGAGAGAGAGAGCAAGGAGGCTGAGGTGTGTGTGTGTGTGTTTTGGGGGAGGGTGTATAATTGAGGATGGAGTGTTAAATTAAGTGTGGGTCTGAATGCATAATAAGCTATTAAAGTGGTGTCCTAAAAATGTACAGGAGCGTGAGGCTGCATCCTGATGGCTGCTGGAACATGGCCAAAGCCTGGGCGTGTTACCTGAGGATGGCATCGCTCCACCTGGGCACGCAGGGTCAGCGCAGTGTGTGTGTGTGTGTGTGTGTGTGTGTGTTTGTGTTTGTGTGGAGGTGGGGGGGGGGGCATAAACCGGGGGAGAATGGGGTTGCTAAGAGGGTTGGGTTAGTGTCACGGGCGCGACGGATGCCAGTTTGCGTGCTTTCCTCGTGTTTTTTTTTTCAGGTTTTTCAGCATTTAGGTCAAGCCTCACCCCGGGTTCTTGGGCCATCTGCCGCGGCAATGGTGGCCAAGGCCACAGGGCAGGACTGGGGCAGTTTCCAGAGTTCAGCCATCCCGTCAGAACACAACCCTGCCGCGGTGGCCACAGCCTTCCGGAAAATGAAGAGATGGAAGAAGACAAGGACAGAGGTGAAACAGGAGTGTGTGAGTGTGTGTGTGTGTGTGTGTGTGTGTGTGTGTATGTGTTTGGGGGGGAGGGGGTGAAGTAGAGGTGAGATGACAACTTGGGGCTCATTTGGCTCTTCATCAGTGTCTCTACTGCATTAGCTTTCTACTTTCCAGTGATTACTCCCCTCCCCCTTTCCTTATCCTCCACCTCCTTCTCCTCCTCCTCCTCCTCCTCCTCCATCTTTTCTCCTCCTCCTCCTCTTCTTCTTCTTACTCTCGCTGGCGTCCTCCCGGGAGCAACAGCGGCGGCGGTGCCTGGAATGGATTAGGATGCGTTTAGATGGATGATTGCCCACGGCCGGCGCTTTAAACGCATTAATCCAGCTCTTATCAAGCAGGAAGTGATGAATTGGGAGAGCTGGCGCTGGGTCCAACCTTTGTTGTCATTTGAACAGAATCAAAGCTTTAAATCACAGCAGCAGCACCTGGTAATGGGGCAAAGCGGGATGCAGTGGGTGTTTGGAAAAGGGTGTGTGTGTGTGTGTGAGTGAGTGTGTGAAGGAGGCTGGATTGTTTTGCTAGGTTAATAATGTGTGCGACAGAGCTGAGTTGTTTTTCGGCTGATTTCATATATCCAGGACATGAATGCGGGTGTGTATGTGTTTGTTGTCCAAATTAAACTCGCAGAGGGAAAAAAAAAACACCATGAAAATGACGACAAAAAAAAAACAAAAACAAAAAAAAAACATTTTGACAACGATAATAATCTTTTCCCAGATGAACCAGTGTCAGTTCACCTTCTCTACCTGGGATGCGTGATTATTCTTTCTGCTCCATCTCTTCTGTTGTTCTCTCTCTCACACTCACAAACACACACACACACACACACACACACACACACACTCCTCCATCTCTTCCTCTCCCATCAGCTCTCTGCCCCACTCTCTCTGTCAGCCAGTCACTGAGCTCATTGCAGGCAGCTCTCACAAGGGTGTTTTTCTTTCTCTGAATACTTTCAATTTCTCACTGTCTAACACACATACTATACTGTACCTCTCTCTCTCTCACTTTCTCTCTCTCCCTCTCTCTATGTCTCTCATGACTTGTTTCAGTTAAGGAGGAAGAGCATTTATGGCATATGTCAAGGATGAGAGTATGAAAGATGAGATATATTGCACACACACACACAGGGAAATATACACAAATATAGACACCGCGCTGCACAGTCACACTTCATTTGTGTCAGCAGCACAGCCCTCTCGATAACCAAACATTTTCTCCCCTGCAGGAGTGAGGGAATAGAGGTAGACCCAACCGCCAACCTCACACACACACACAAACAGACACCTACACACACTCCGACTCACACACACTCACAACCCTCAGTCCTCCCTCTATAATCAAGGACTCTGCAGGCCCACGTTGCTGCTCGGACACTGCACTACTCTCAGATCTCCCCACGCATCACTCTCTCTCTCTCTTTGTGTGTCCATGAGTGTGTGTGTATCTGTATGAGTGAGTGTGTGTGTGTGTGTGTGTATGTGTGTGTGTGCACCCGCTCCTCTGCCTCCTCCACCCAGGGCCCTCAGCTCAGCCCACGCTCCCTGCCACCTCCCCCTCCCTCCCCCTCTCCTGTGCCCGTGTTTGTCCTGAAATGCTCTGCTGGGTGAAGGCTGCACCAGAATGGCTGCTTCCCTGTGGAGGCCGTGTGTCCCCACTGTGCCCAGGGCCAAGCCCACTCAGCTCAGGAAACAGCCTAAGCTGTAGAGGGGCGTAAGCGCTGGGCTTGGCTTTGCGTTTCATTATTTTATTTTGAAGATATTTTTTGCTTTTATTTTGACAGGATGGTAGAGGGTGACAGGAAATGAGTGGGAGACAGAGAGGTGAGGGAGGAGCGGGAAATGGTTTGACGTCTTAGCCCAGTGAGCCGTGGCGCCTCCTGATATTTCTTTTTAAGGTCTAACTTCCAGAGGAGACTGTGACTGACAGCAGGGAAGATGTGTTCCAGGGGATGGTTAAGGGGATCAGTGTGTGATTTGGGCAAATTGTTTCTCTTAACTGTGCATTTGTCTCTGTTTTCTAAAAAACACAAATGCGGATTCAGATAAGCTGACATAAAAAAAAACTCTTCGAGAGTAGTGCCTTGTAAATGTGTGTGAGATATGACCTCTATTGAGATCATAATGAGATTTAGAATCAGGTTTTGATGGCCAGGTATACTTGAATAATTAAGGAGCTCTTTAGAAAAAAACAACACAGACATGTTACATTCAGTAGGCATGAAAAACAAGAAATATATAACGTTCATATAACTTTCAACAATAGACAATAGACATTAGCCAATATACATAAGGTGCCACATTAAATACAAGTAATAAACTACAAGGGTTAGATGATACTGTTTAAGGATGAGATTGAGATGCCAGAGCTGCTGGGAGGATGATCCTACCACCTGACCACCTGTGCAGGTCAACACACACACACACACACACACACACACACACACTCCTCTGATCTGTGTGGAGCAGTTCAGAGTGATGTGCTTATCATTTCCTGGAATAATAAAGGCTGGTTTTCTGGAGGGGATACATCCCTCAACTTCACAATCATGACATCCATCATAAATCCAACCATGCACTTGCAAGTGCCTTAGGCAGATGAATAAAAAAATGTGCAGTCACATATCAGATGTTGAGATGAGTTGCACACGTATACCATAAAAATCCTTATTTTAGAAAATATCTAAAGATGTGGCCCGTTTGAAATATGACTTTCCTTAGAAGCCACCCTCACAAAAATACGCGCACAGACACACATACAAAACAAATATAAATGCAAGGAGGAAGAATAGAAGCCATAAATGAAAGATATTTTTAACGTTTCAAATCCAATAAATGTTGCAATGAACTACCCTCCCCACATATATCCCCAGATCAAAAGAGTCCATCACACATCCTTAATTGGGCCCGGGCTGAATTTCTGTGCATGATTAAAAAAAGAGGAGCGCTCTTTCATTCCACATTAAAGAGCTTTGAGTGATTTCTCTCTCTCTTTTTCTCACTTTCTCTCTCTCATATGACATTTCAGCTGTGCTAAAGGTGAGTCGCCTCTCTGCACGTTTCATTTTAACTTCCCCTCTCCTTGTTCGCCACTGTAGTGTACTTGGGCTCCATCCCCCCGTTAGAGGAGGAAAACTCCCACAGGGTTTGAATAAAGCACTGGTGGCGCTTTGCTACCTGTGCGCCATTTCTCCACCAAATGTAGTCCGTCGTTAGGCGCTATTTTCACTCCTTTGACTAGGCTGGCGAAAAAAATAATTAAAAAAGATAGACATGTCTTTTTCTCCCTCTTTTCTTTCTTTCTCTCGCTCTCTCGTCTTTCTCTCTCTCTCTCTCTCTCTCCCTCTCTCTCTCTCTCTCTCTCTCTCTCAGTGTGTTAGTTGCGGGGTGGGGGGCTGGAGGGGTAAGGTTTGGACTAGCCAAAGACATCATTTGAATGCATGGAGGTCACAGGAAACATTTGCAAATTATCTACCTGATGCACTCTGTGATTGAGGCTCCGATACTGAAAAAGCCAATCTGCCGCGCTGATTTGTATCTTATCAGCCAAGGCACTGGAATGCTAACACTTTTCTCCATTCACACAAAGGCAAAAAAATCAGCCACTTTTCCCCTGCATGAATAATCCTGTCAAGCACAAAGTTTTAGTAGTGGCGGTGGTTTGTGTGTGTGTGTGTGCGTGTGTGAGTGCGTGCGTGCATCTTCATTTGTCTATGTTTGTCTGCGTAAAGCAGACATAAAAAATGTGTCAACATTGATCTCGCATGAACCTTAACCACATGAACTGCATGAACTGGGCATGTTGCTGTGTGTACATAAAAATCTAACCCAACCCCCTAACCCCCACCCCCCCACCCCCGCCCCATGTGTGACAATCTGACTGACTCGGGGCATATTGCTGTCCCGCCGCTGTCATGGTGATCTATGGCACTGGAAATATATGCGCCAAACGCTGAGCCGCACACGATACTGTATTGGATGAAATAATTCATTTCATTTAAAGTGGCATATCTGCACAGGCCTGAATCTGATCACTGGGACTTTCTCAATGCATTATTTATTGATTCATTTGCAAATGTAAGATTTATTAGCTGGTTGCCATTGATTTGCTTTCAGATTTTCTTTCATGGTTCTCTGTCTGTGGGCCCAGACTGAATAATGTGGTCTGAGTCGCTGGAGCCTGGGCACTGACCATAGTGTACGGTACGCACTAAAGGCTGCTTTCGTGAGTTGTGTTTTGTGCAGATTGGGTGGTGGGTCTAGATGTGTGCAAGGGCGTGGCGCCAAATTCTGGGCCTTATGCACAAGCAGTGCCCGTGGTATGAGATTATATTAATATTTACAGGAAAATAAAAATCCAGGGCCCTCCCCCCTCGTAACTCAGTCCCTTTTCCCCACTAGGACGCCCCTGCGTGCGTGTGTGTGGGTGTGTGTGTGTGACTGTCTGCACTGTCATGACATAGACCTGGTTTGTGAGTGTTGTATGTGTGTGTGTGTGTGTATGACTGCGTGTTTATGTACTGTTTGTATGTACTGTGTGTATGTGACAGTTTACACACATCTGCACATTTGCAACTGCCACTACAGTACATACACTATCCTTGTACCCACACCTTCATGACATTGACCTGGCTTGTGAATTTGGTGTGTATATGTTTGTGTCATGACAAAGACTTTGCTTGTGAATTTTGTTATGTTACACCTGTGTGTGTGTGTGTGTGTGTGTATGTGCGTGCACCTGCTGTCCTTCCTGTAAACACCCTTTCAAGCCCTCACTTCTCCCTGCCTTCCCAACACCCCCCCCCCACACACACACACACCCTTGCTCTCAGTCTCCCTCCTTGCGCTGAAAGCTATTGATCAAGCCCTGTGCTAATCCAGTGCCAATGCAGCCGTGCCGTCTCTGTGGATCCTGTCAATCAATGGCCATGGGAGAGACAGTGGTGTGTGTGTGTGTGTGTGCGTGTTGGGTGTGGGATTATTGTGGGACAAGGGCAAAACCGGATGAGATTCACGTGGCCTGTCAAATGAGATGCAGATGAATGTCTCCCCTGGAAACACACACACACACACAGACACACACTCCCCAAAAAGTCACTCAAGTAATGAGTCTGACAAAAAAAAGAGACTTAACAGTCCTGTGGGAATTCAGGGACACATGGCCAAAGAGAGGGTAAGTGCCTTGTTTTTTTCTTCTTTGTTTTTCGAGCGATTCGTCACCTCTAAGCTCTTTTGATGTTTTCACACGTTTGGCTCTCATTGACTGTGTCCGACTTTGAGGAGCGTTTACCATTCTCTGTCCACTGCAACAAGGAGCTTTGTACCCATTTGCCCATGCTTGCAGTGTAACAGAAGCTAATAGCTGTTTTGTATTGCGCCAGACTTAAGCGGCTTATTCGTCTTTGCACGCGCAGAATACGCCGGAAACGTGTATATTTAGCAAAGGAGGTAGACAAAAAAAAATAATCTCAGGCTAACGAAACAAGATGAAGGTTATGAAAATGTTTTTTTCATTACAGGTGTATATAATTTTTCAAGCTAAGCCCCCCCAACCACTGTGATCAATACCCGCCCCCCCCCCCACTCCCCCCGTTGGATCTAAAGCGATCCAGACATCTGCTCAGCCCCAACCTACCGTGGCAAATCTGCCTAAACGGAATAATTACATTACTCCATTTCTGCCTGTAGTCCACCCTTTGCATAGGGCATATCCTGAGATGGATTCTCCATGGCTGGATTGATGTGAAATGACTTTGTCAGCCAGGCATAAGTAGTAGAGGGGGGGTGGGGGGATGTGGTGGTGTTGCGAAGGAACAGATCCATAAGGCTCTTATAAAATTGCGTTTGAAATTCCGGCGATTTACCCTTCTGAGAGAACAGCTGCCCATTAAGGCAAATTGATTGCAACCCCATTGATCCTTAAATATATTTACCCCCTTCCTCCTCTTGTGCCATAGCACCCCCCCAACCACAACCTCTGATGTCTGCTTCAGGACAGATTTACGTGACACAGTAAGTGCACACACAGACCTCTCTTGACGAATGCCCCTGTGGGCATCTCTCATCATTTCTCAGTCTGGCCTTTTTTTTAAGGCGGATGCATGCAGTCCTCAACCACTGTCACCGTCGTCGCCATCACCAACATCATCTCCTGGCTGCATCTCCAGCGCAGTTTTGAGAGAGATATTTTGCCTTTTTTTTCACCTTGAGTTTGAAAGCTGTGGTATCAATGCGGGTCGATAGACAGCGAGACACATTGATCGCCTGGGAGGCAGGAGGGCCGAATAGACTAGAGTCTGCTGTTTGTTCACTTGGCAATACATCCCATTATAGGCAGAGCTCTGGATACCAGACACATTCAAAGTGACACATCTGGAGGATGAGGCCGATTGAATTGTCCCATCCCCTGCCCAGGCCTCCTCGTCAATTTTTAATTGGATGTGTATTGGCAGCGCCTTGATTTGCCCGGCATGATGGGCTGTGCCCAAGGAAGAGTCATTACCTAAGCTGATTTCTTAGTAATTCCCATCGAACTGACTTTTGTTTTCTGTCATCGGTTTATTGTCTATTTGTTTCCTGGCTTGCAGTGGCTAAGCAGGAAGAAGATCAAATGGTTGCAGTTGCTCACTTCCTGGACGGGGTCATTTTGTGTGGGCTTCTGTTTCTGTCTCTCAAATTCTTCTTCCACCTTTTCTTCCACTCGTCAACTACATAATACACAACAAAAAAACAAATATAATGAGAATCAATACTATACTACAAGTCAATACTATGAACCTCAGTCAATGACAGTGCTTGAAGTGGGCCGGAACGCGTCTTGCACTTCTGCATTTTCGTCTTTTCTGCGTTCTGGCAGTGCTCGAAGTGGGCCGGAACGCAGCAGAACGCAGTTCTGGCCCGAGAATAGACAATATCACAAGACTGATGAAAGACTACATTCCCCAGTGCCTTATGCATCCACTGAGTCTCAAACAATCGCATCAGGGAAGCAATGCAAACTATCGCAATTTATAGGCTACTGTGAATTAACATATTTTAATGTGGTGTTTCCCAGCAAGCTTATACATGAACATTATGGCTATTAGAAATGCAAAGATAAGTTGTCTAACTTTAGGTTATAATAATTCGCAGTGCCTTGGCAATTAGGTCATTGCATTTTTGCTTTTTTTCCCCATGCACCCCAAAATTAGACACTTATTAGGTAACTAAATATGATTATAACGTAAAACACAGAAAAATAAAAATGGAGAAAGTGGAATTTAGGAAAAAATACAACGGAATTTAGGAAAAAACAAAACAGATTTCATAGGGCTCTAGGCCCCAACCAAACACACACACACACAAACACAACAGAACACTTACAGTCACACTTACTCTTGTTCTGACTTTTGACCTTGAATCTATGTTCTTGGCCAGTTGTTAATATTGTTAATTTAGTCAATGTAACAAGTAGGCTCCAGCCTATTTCACAATTTTCTTCATCTGGGCCTTTAGGCAAAAGGTTTCTTTAAGGTTGTAGAGCCTTTAGCCCTAGTCTATTGTTAGGCCTACAAGTATCACACTGGTCTGGTTCATGTTGTTTTAATGGTTTTTCAGTATTACATTTGTGAAAGAGGAAAAAGTAGCCTATGCCTATAGGTTATTGCTTGGAAGAATGATTATGATCCTAAAGACTTAGAGTTCCTGCACTTATTTTTTTCCACTTCAAGCACTGGTCAATGGTATACAATTATTTCACATATCATTTGCATCATAAAATACCATGGCATTTTGTTGCCTTGTAGACCAGTATTGCCCATGTATGTTTTTGACATGACAAAGTTGCACAACTGTATGCCAAAATCTAGGTCCCCTGGTAAATTATCCAGCCTTCTGTATAATCAAAGCAGCAACTTTGTCATGTTCTATAGAGTCAATACAAATCAATACTAATTATGAACATGTAAAAATACCACATCCTTTTCCCTCAGGCCACCCTTAACTTAATTCCAATTGATGATGTTCCTGTTTAAATCATTTCAACCGTATCTGTTAATATTTTTTTTAATCCAGGCAGACTTTACATGCGGAGAGAAAAACTACGAGCACACACACACACACATTCAGGTAGCCTGCTATATGAACTGCTGAATGCCATCATGATCTGGCATGCATTTCTCAAGTCGAATGAAGGAAATTGGCGGCATCTTTCATGACGGACATATAGTTTGCCAAAACCTCTAAACAAGACACAACGTTTTCGACGTTAAACCCACTATGTGTAAGTTTTATTTTTTTCGTATGAGAATTTCTCCCATCTATCCGCAAAGTGGTATACTGCACATGTTTGAATAAAATGTATTAGCCCTTCCCTTCCCACTGTCCTCATTTCCAATGGTCCTCATTTTGAAAATTGCGGCGCAAAATGGATATTCCCATTTGGTACCCAGCCACATCTATATATAAATGGAAATTACCAAGTTTACGGGAACACTACAATTTATTCATGCAGGTAATTACCATTGTTTTACATTATATTTTTAAAATAAAAAAAATATTTTTAATGAAAGACGAAGATAAATAGAAGATCAATCCTACACATAGTAGCTTTAAGGCACATTATTTACTAACTATTTACATTATTTTGTCTTTTGCCGAAAATGGAAGAATTGCGGAAGATCCCATCCAAAGCAATCCACGAAAGCTAGCATACAACGATGTATCGAACATATTATACACTTTAAAACTCACCGGGCCATCCAACTACCTGCGCAACTTTATCCCACGCCTGGGAGTTAACTGTTACTCTGTACTCAACAAACCGTGTCATAGCTCATTACCATAAAGTTAACTGAGGCTCAACTTTTTTCTGACACCCGTGACACCCCAACCGCAACCGACACCCATGAAGCCACGCTCCGCCCATAACGCTTCTGAACGCCTCTCCATAGAAAATGAATGATTTACGGCGCTCTTGACAGTTTCGGTCTGAACGTCCATGCTGAGATAGCGGCAAAGTTCACCCGAGCCCAAAGTTCAGAGCCAGAGGTGCCTTTGATGGGATTGTCCCCCAGATATCAGATAGAGAGACTACAGGGGGAAGAGAGAAATGAATGGAGAGATGAGATGAGGTGAGGGATTGGTCGGAACAGTGCAGCAGATTCCAACTGCACCGCTGGTGGCTGGGAGGGGAGTAGGGGAGAAGGAGAGGAGGAGGAGGAGAGGAGAAAGGGGCAGTGGATGGTTGATAGTGGGTTGGGGGTTATGAGGAGGAGGAGGAGAAGGCGGAGAGAGAGGAAGTGTATGGCTGTGTTTGCCTCCCGTCGCGATCGGTTTGTTGGGAGGCGCACACAGAGGCCCTGTGGGGGTGCTCACTCTCCCAACGCCCCCCCCCCCCCCCCCCCCCCCCCCCCCCCCCCCCCCCCC
>JAGFZM010000094.1:1136748-1150935 GCA_017657215.1 Limnothrissa miodon | reverse complement strand
CTCTCCCAACGCCCCCCCCCCACCCCCCGAACCCCAGCCCCTCCACCCTCTGCTCCCGCTGTTTTGGCTCGACAGCAGGAAGTGAGGCTTCTGACAGGGATGCTGGGGCGTCGCGGGGCGTCGCAGGCGTAGAGAGGCTTGTGGGTAAATGGAGGCGCACAGCTGGAGCCGCGGCCGCCATCCTCACCGCGTCCCCCCAGCTGCCGCCAACCTCCACCGCCCCCGTCTCCCCTCGCCCTCCTCTGCATCCCCTGCCGTGTCCTTATTGGCCCCTGCAGCCTGCTTCCGTGGTGCTCACAAGCCCGTAATGATGGAGCGAGACAGGAACAGCAGCGGAACACACACACACATCACCACCCAACACATGCATGCTCCAGAAACAGGCCTCGCGCCCAGGTCCCAAAAGTTGCCCACTTGCGATCAAAACAACCTACCTAACTTACATTCACCGGGGGGACTGTGCAACAAATTCTCAGTGCTAGTTTAAATGCAGCCTGATCTACAAATAGAAACTCTACACCATTTTTTTTTTTGCCTCGTTTAGTGACCGGTGTTTTCGGCAGACACTTCAAACACTTTGAGGGTTCAAGTCAGGTGGCACATGGCATTTAATATATCATTATATACTATTTTAACACAGCGACAACTTGCAGGCGTGTTGAACTGAGCCACACTGTGCCATTTCCATGCCCTGTAATTCCAGGCTGTAGGTGAAGTGAGGTGAAGTGCGACTGAATCAGGCTGGTGATTATTCTTCCTTTGTTCTGTGTTTCCAAGAAAATCGTCCCGATGCTGAAAGGCATCAGCGTTCGCACGCCTCGAGAGGCGCCACTTGCCGCCATTTCTCTGTGTGTGTGTGTGTGTGTGTGTGCTTTTTCTAGGAGTGACCCTGCTGAGGTTGTGGAAGCCGGAGCAGAGCGGATCAGGCAGCGCACCCAAAGGGTGAGGAACCGAAGGGTAGCCCGGGAGCCAGTGACACATGGGGTGGCAGATGTATGTGCGGATGTTCTAAAGTCACTGCCACCACCACCGTGTTTGTGCCATCTCTATTTTTTGGCAGGCATTGATGGTGAATATGCAGTTGCACGCAAACACACACACACACACGCAGACACAAAATCACACATACATACACACACAGTCACACACGCGCACACACACAATCACACACACAAACACAATTGAAAAGTAATGCTTCACCATCTCCTCTCTAAGCCTCTTTTCTCGGGGTAAGGTTTTAGATCACATTAAGTACATTCGGAATAACACTCACAAAACACGAAGAAATCCTCTTACAATGATATTTGTATGTTTGCTTATCAGAATCCTTTTGCGCCACAATAGTCGTGTAGTCAATAGTAGTAATTCAAAACAAGTGCACACATTATGAGTAGACACAGTCTAGTCGAACAGCAGGTGATCTTGCATGCAAGATGGAACTCGTGGGCCAAAAAAAAACACATTTCTTCTCCAGACTGTACATGTTTAAGAGAGACACAGGCACAAATGAAACAGCACAGCCCCTGTAATACACATAAATGCTAATCACATTTAGACAAAAAAAAAAACTAAACGGCACAGCCATTAAGTCGAACAATTAATGCAGCACGGCTTTCCTCTCTCCTCCGTGTTTCCTGCCTTTGTCAGAAGCCGGGAGAAGACGACTAGAGCTTCCGTCAGCGGGTGTTGTCCCCCGCTGCGGGTGTCTCTCAGAGGAGCGATGCGTGTTCCTCTTTGACATGCCCCCAGCTGTGCCTCAGAAAAGACCCACGTCTTTAAAGCTCTCTCTCAGGGCCGAGGTGTGCCGACTGCCGGAGGGACGGACGGCCCCACAATGGGAGCGAAGGCCTGCTTCAGTGAAAGTAACTGACCTGCTATGCCACAGGCTGTCATTGCAAAATGCCTCATTTCAGCATTTCCATTTTTTGAGTAACTCCTTCATAAGAAAAGACGGCCACATCGTCTACACTTCTACACATTTCTTGTCTGTATTTTTTTTACTTCTTTGCTTATATCATACTGCCTTTCTCTGAAATGTTTTAGGCTCAGTTTTCTCCCTGAAGTTGTGAACTTTGTCTCTGCAATCGAAAAGTAGGCGTACAAAAGAGCCAAAACGAACTGAAACAGGGATAAATCTGCCCCAACAAAAGTGAAGCGTCATTTAGCACTTCAACAGGCATAGACACCCAAAGAATAAACCAGACAGAGAACTGAGGGATGTGAATGGACTATCACTGGGCGCGTTTCAGGTTCGGTGAGGGGTGAAATTCGAAAGCAGGAAGCTGCAGAAACAAGAGGCAATTGCTCCCCCACGCCTGCCAATTTTCATTAGGTAGCTGAGGCCTGGGGACAAACCGACGGCCAACCCCCTCCTCTCTAGTTGGAGAAGCCTGAAGCTGTGGGTTCACTAGACCCTTCCGGAAGCCCCTGGTTGCACACGTGACAGCCTCATGATTGGCGTGTGGGACAGACGCCCCACTAGGGAGAGAGGGGTAGAGTGAGAGCAACAGACTGACTGACTGACTGACTGACCAACTCATTGGCTCTCCAGCCAGCGTGGAGACTCAGAGAGGAAATGAGGCGCGATCCAGGCCGGCTGATGCACACCTGTACATATACACACAAACATACACACACACACACACACACAAATACCCACACACATGTGCGCATACACACACAGATACACACTACAGTCCACACCTGCATAAACCAACTCATTCACCAACCCCAACAGGGTGGCCAGTCCACCTTCTTTTAAAAAGAAAGGTGGTAGGTATAAATCATCCATATTTCTAATGGGTTCTTTTCCTACAGTACATCACATGCATTACAATCCGTCATCATCATTTGGTAGGTTGTGGTGGAGCCAGGAACCTAACATACTGTAGCCTGGCCAGGAGTTCCAACAGCAGTAGCCATCTGTAGGGCAGCCCTTGGCACGCTCCCTCATATGAACCCTAGCAATATTCTCCCAATGCAGTTGGACTGCACTTCAAGGAGCTCTTCAAGGGGAACAAACAGACAGAGCAAGACACCAAAGAAAATAAATCTCAAAAACAAACTTCGGCTGATGAAACTCCATTGTGCTTCCTCACCCCCCACCCCCCGCTTCCACCTCCACCATCCCATAAATCTGACAAATCAGCCCCACCAAATCAGTCCTTTGGTTCGACTGTCAAGGCCCACCCACAGCAGCCTTCTTCCCCAATGCCAAGAGTCTGTATGATGAAACCAATTTGTTTTCAATCAGAGAAACACAGCTCCGCTTCAACATCCTTGTGTTCTAAAAAAATCAAAATAAAAGAGAAAAGGAAGAGGAGAGAAAAAAAACAACACAAGAATGGTTATTGTTCAGCTGACGCCTTCAAAGTCAAACTTCAATAACCCCGCTCACAAAGAGGTGTCAGATGTACAAGGATCTGCTGCTCGCACTTGTCAGAAGCGCCAGGCCTTTCATATCTCGGCTTTTTTCTTCTGCTCGTTTTTCAACTATCCTTTTACATTAAAACACATCCTGCGTTTGTATGTTTTGTTAGAAAATTGGCCATGGTATACATGCTGCATGTGTGTGTGTGTGTGTACGTGCAATAGAATGCCACATCTGAAAATGTCACATTTGTCTGTGATCTCCATAAATGATGGCATGAACTCTGATGAAGCTGTCAGGGTTGGAGAAAGAGACAGAGAGAGAGAGAGAGCAATAGAGAGGCTCTGTATAATCTGAGCTTACAGCAGTCACCACCTTGCCCAACCTGGCATTTCTGGCTCCTCTTATCTAACCCCCCCCCCCCCCCTCGCCATTCCTCTAGCCTTTGACACTGAGAGCATTCTATAGCCCTGTCTTTCCAGCTTTCCTCTGCCTCTACCCCACCTCCAGAATCTCTGTCATGCTCCCCCCCCCTCTCTCTCTCTCTGTCTTCTCTCTCTATCATCCCCTTCCTCTTGCTCCCTCTGTCACTATCTGTAACTGGAGCATTGGCATCCTCTCGCGCCTCAAGGGGGCTCAGTCTCCTGTTACTTCAGTCCTGCAACCGCCCGACCCCCCCACCCACCCCCTCCCAAACCCCAAGCCTCCCCTCCCCCCCCCCCCCCCCTCCGTCTGCCACATCAAAGGATCTCATTACGAGCTGTCGTATCAGCCGTACTCCGATCCCCCCAACCTGCCTGTGCCTTCCCATTTAAATCGCGACACATTGTATTTATAATAGGCAATGTCACGCCGCGTGCGCTCTGATGTCTCCTCTGAGCCCTCGCCTTGCCCGCGCTCTTGTGTCGCGTGTGTGAGCCAGAGTGAACAAGCGACTGCTAACCTCTTTCTCTTCCCGGGCCTTTTTTTTCTCTCTTTTTTTTCCCTGCCCTGTGATGCTCAGCAATGCGTGCGCAGACGGCCCGTCTATAAAATTCCCTTTTATTTATGGCTTGTTTGCTTTTTTATTAGGTGGCGGCGTGCGGGGGCCTGAGCCCTGAGCCCCGTTTGATGTGCCGTGCCTCCGCTGCCTGTGATTATACGCTGTGTCTTTAAAGTGGAAAAAAAGGGACAGCCTGTTCAAAAAAGATTTCCAGTCAGCAAGAGACACAGAGAATGAGAGAAGGGGATAGACAGAAAGAGGGACGGAGAGAGAGAGAGATTCTTTAGAAGCCTTAGATGACATGTGTAACTACCATTTTTTCACCTTCTTCATCTATCTTTGCTCCCTCTATGACACTTCTGCATGGGGTTCAGCTTCATGCATTCAGAAGGTGTCTGTGCTGAATTATATACTGTATAATATCTCAGCATTCATCAGCAACACATACTATATTCTCCCACAGAATACTTCACCAGCACACTCAACTAAGTGCATACTCTCTTACCTCACTCCAGTAGCATACAGTACACGGCCTGCTGTGCAGTATATTTCCCACACACTAAGCATAGCTACAGCGTACACATGGCAACTTGTTCCTGTTCCTGTCAAGATTCAAGATTTCTTTTATTACATCTCATTATACTGTGTGTATGCATGTGTGTATGTCTTCAGCATGAGTTCAGCAATCTAACTGCCTGGTGGAAGAAACTGCTTTGCAGTCCGGTGGTGTGAGCTTTCAAACTTCAATACCGTTTGCCGGATGGTAATAGCTCAAATAGTTTGTGGTTGGAGTGGCTAGGGTCCTTTTCCTGGCCTTCCTAATGCATCTTCCCTCGTATAGCTCCAATATGGAGGGTAGGTCGCAGCCGCAAATCTTCTGTGCTGTACGCACCACTCTCTGAAGTGCCTTCCTATTGTGAAGAGAGCAGTTCCCATACCATGCGTTTATGGTTCCAGTCAAGATGCTCTCAGTGGTATGGCAAGCCATGTTAACATTTAAAAGCTAAATTGGATATGTATTAGAGATATCCGCAATTCAGTTCGTCCTAGTCAAAATTAACATTTCAGATATCTGCAACGGTATTCTTCCTATCCACACATGTAATTTCAGATATCCACAACGTCATTCTTCCTAGGACAAATGACGTCACTTTTCCCATTCATTTCTATGGGGTTCGTCATTATACATATCTACATTTCAATTTCAGATATCCACAATGTGAATTACGGATATCCGCAATTGAATTATAGATATCTGTAATTCCAATTTAAGATATCTACAATGTAATTTTGACTAGTCAAAACTCCAATTCAAGATATCTTTAATTCACCTCAATTCAAGATATCTATGTGTTCCTTTTGAGATATCTTAAATTAAGTTGTTGATATCCGTAATTGGAATTATGACTAGTGAAAATTACATTGTAGATATCTCAAACTGAAGTTAGGGATAGTCATAATGTAAGGCCACACCAATAAAATTAGTTGGTTCTCGGATTTTTTCAGGAAAAATATGGAGCGAGCGAGCGAAATAAAAATAAAAATAAAAAAATGTTCTGAAGGTAAATTAGCACATTCACAGTTAATGTTCATTAAAGACATTTACTCATGTGATTAGGAAAAACTAAATGTGGCCTAATTTAAAAACTTAACTTTCACACCTCACAGCACACTTTTTGTCATGCAGGTTTCAGGTAATGTACAAAAATTCATAATTCTGTCATTCTATGTTATGTAAAGGTTTGAAGGTTTGTCATTTATTTAAGAGTTTGTGAATCTAAGCACCAAGCAGGCTGGCTGTGGAATTGAGGTATGACATAATGTAGACTAGGCTACCTCCTGTAGCCTACGTTCAAACTCATTTTCTCACAGTTCATCACAGGGCATTAGAACGACAAAATTGATTCACCAGATAGCAATTATATAGTGACTAAAACCAAGCAGGCTGGCTGTGGAATTGAGGTATGACATAATGTAGACTACCTCCTGTAGCCTACGTTCAAACTCATTTTGTCACAGTTCATCACAGGGCATTAGAACGTCAAAATTGATTCACCAGATAGCAATTATATAGTGACTAAAACTCAGTGATCAACGCAATGGAGATGAATATTCGTCAACGTGCAGTCACGTGAATCTAGAAAAGAGACGTTTTTTTGCATGAGAAACAGAAGTGTGTGTGTGTGTGTGCGCGCGCGCAAGGATGTGAGTGTGTAGGCACATGCTATTCATTTATTTATTGATTGATTTTGTGAAACACTTTGAATGGGTTTTTTTTCGCCTCTCAATCAATGAAATATCAAACTCACCTCCACAGAGTTGCACAAGCAGACTGCTCTCGGCAACTGCGCAAAGTTCTCATCCTCTTTAATTTCAATGCACTTGTCAAATATTTTTCTCTTCTGATCAAATATTCTAATAATTGCAAACACTGGCCTAGCCGAATCCCGTTCCACTGGCATCTTTCCTCATATCATGTCTCTTGTCTCTTGCGCTCCAAAGTGAAAGGCGCGATTTGGTTTTTGACGTCACGTGAACGCAGCATGCTGTTTTTTTTCTTTTCAGTATTATAGCTATCAGCCACGGTGCTTTTTATGTTCGTGTGAGTTCGAATTAAATTTTATTTTTATTTCATTTTGCATTTTTTTCAAGCGGCGAATCCGAGAACCAACTAATTTTATTGGTGTGGCCTAATTGTAGATCTATTATTAAGTTATAGATATCTTTAATTGAATTTTGATTAGAGATATCTCAATTGGAGATATCTTTAACTTTAATTTTGCCTAGTCAAAATGTAATTACAGATATCTTGAAATGAAGTTTTGACTAGGGAAAATGATGTTTCAGATATCTGCAATGATGTCAGAAGAAGTCAAAGGAGGAGCTTGCAATTGGCGGGATGCTTGTATAAATGTTTGATGCGGTATATATTTCTCGTACAACTCTCAAGTGAACGAAGCTCTTGTTCGCCACACAATCCTTGATATGCTTTTTCTATTCCATGGCATTTTCTTAAGATTTAGTTCACAACAGCAACCTCCATTTCTTCTGCATTAAACTTTTCAAATAGGCTACTTTGTTTGCTGGGCGAATGGAAACAACTACTTTCTCTTCCTCCAGTTGATTTGGGTTTGTATCCAATAGGAAGCCTAGCATGAGCAACATCATGCATGACAATTCTGGAGAGTCAAAATGACATTTTTGATATCTTGAACTGAAATTCTGCCTAGTTAAAACTGGATTACAGATATCTTCACTCGTCATTTAGGATGTGTGATGAGGTGAATATCGTTTTCAGTGATGTCATTGTAGATATCTACAAATCAGTTTAGACTAGTCAAAACTGAATTACAGATATCTCTAACTGCCATTGCCACTAGTCAAAACTAAATTACAGATATCTCTAACTGTCATTTTGACTAGTCAGAATGTAATTTCGATTAGTCAAAATGACGTTGTTGATATCTATAATGCTAGTTCCGGATGGTCGAATTTATTGAATATATGTTAAAAGGGCTTGCCATACAGTGGTGCCTCTGTAAAATGACCTCAGGATCTTGGGTCGCATACCAAACTTCCTCAATCGTCTGAGGTGGTAAAGACATTGCTGGGCTTTTTTGACAATGTGGTGAGTATGATAGTCCCAGGTGAGGTCTCGAGTTGGTAACACCGAGGAACTTTAAGTCTTTCACCCTCTCCACTGTCTCACCATTGATGGTAATGGCTTCAAACTGATGTTCTGTCCGCCTATAATTTATTATTAGTTCCTTTGTCTTGGACACATTCAGAGAAAGGTTATTTCCCTGACACCACTTCATGAGGTTATTGATCTCACTTCTGTAGGCTGTTTCGTACAGTAGTGTCATCCGCAAACTCGATGATGGTGTTGGAGTTATGCATAGCTACACAATCATGTGTGTACAAGGAGTAGAGGAGAGGGCTCAGAACACAACCCTGTGGAGCTCCCGTGCCGATGGTTAAGGAGGATGACGTGATGGAGCCCATTCTCACCACCTGTTTTCGTCCAGAGAGGAAGTCCAGTATCGAGCTACACAGGCTGCTGTGCACTCCTAGATTCCTGAGCTTGCCGTCAAGGATACTGGGGACAATGGTGTTAAAGGCTGAGCTGTAGTCTACAAACAGCATCCTTACGTATGTGTTCTTTTCCTCTAGGTGTGTCAGGGAGGTATGCAGTGCGCTGGTGATGGCATCATCAGGATCTATTCTGTCTGTAGGCAAACTGGTGACGGTCAAGTGTAGGTGGAATCATGTTGCAGATGATGTTCTTCACAAGCCTTTCAAAACATTTACACACGATGGGGGTGAGGGCCACAGGTCGCCAGTCGTTCAAACTGGTGATTTGGTTTTTTTTTTGGTGATTTGGCATTGGAACAATAACAGATGACTTAAAGCTGCTTGGCACAACACACGTGGACAGGGAGAAGTTGAAGATGTCTGTAAACACACCAGCCAGTTGCTCTGAACACACTTTAATTACACGGGCCGGTATCCCATCAGGTCCTGCTGCTTTCTGAATGTTAACCTGCTTGAAAGATTTCCGCACATCAGCCACTGTGAGCATTAGGCCTGGTTCAGAGAGGTGGGAAATGGAGGGGATGTTAACCTCAAAACGTGTATAGAACTGGTTCAGCTCGTCTGCGAGTGATGGGTGAGAGACTTGAATGTTGGATTTCTTCTTTTTCAGGTCTGAAATCATGTGGAACCATGGACTTAAAGCGGCACCAAGGAGTTTTGAAAATCGTATCCTCCACAAGACAAGTCAATTGTAGTTTCACTTGAACTACAGATTGCTACCCGATTGGACAAACTTGTTTAGTGCCGTTGAAGCCGATAGAGGGACGCAGAGCAAATGCAGCAAGTATCACTCACCTTGTTAAAAGTTGATGGACCACCGAAACGATTTTGAAGATATTATTTTAAGGTTTTAAAAAGTCTTAAGTGCCGCTAATACAAAACAGCAGCTAACACTGCTGAATAGGTCAACTGAAAGTTAATTTTGTGCCCCTTTCAGTTAGTGTAAGATCTGGTAATTTTTCCTACCAACATTACTGGGTGACCTTGAAAAACTGGGCTATGATTTGATTCACATTTCTTCCTTTTAAGTTAGCATCCATATCCTAACCCGGGATCCAGGAGCCATTAATAATAACACAGATTGCACAACTTTCATACACTTTCACATTCACACACATTCAACACATTCACAAAAGCATTCTCAAGCAGACACACACACACACACACACACCTGTCCACGAAAAGCTTGGTATCACAGCGTCAGTGGATGTAATTATCGTGAGTGGAGCTTCAGCTCCGCTGGCCTTCCTCTTCCCCCCCCTCCACCTGTCCCTGTCTGTCTGCGTAATTTTTGAATTGGGCTTTAGCCGTGAATGTGCCTGAACCACCCACACACACACACGCACGCACACACACACACACACACTGCCCTAACTGCCCCCCACATTACTGTAAACACAGGGGCGCTGCGTCAGGTCGGGCCAGTGTGCTGTAAATAACTGAGATTGAGCGAGCTCGCCACAGGGTCTGCTAGCGCCGAGGGGGATGGAGGGAATATGGAGAGAGAGAGAGAGAGAGAGAGAGAGAGAGAGAGAGAAAGAGGATGGAAGGATCGAAGGATTGAGAGACGGGGAACGGATCAGACAGAGTTGCTGTCGGCTCATGGAGCAGAGCTCTGCGGAGGTGGACGGATTCGTTCTTTTTTTAAGGCCTGCATGCCGCACAGCAGTGCATCCCTGTGGGTGCAAGAGAGTGAGTTTGGGAGTCGGGTAAAGTGGGGATTTAGGGGGAGGGGGGGACACACACAAATAAAACATCAAGGTCTGATTGAGGTGTTTCTTATTATAGTTCAGATATAGTTCTTCTCTTCATCGGTTTAAAAAAAAAACTTTTCTCAAGCTCAGTTTTTGTCTGGAGTCCAAAAAAAAACAACAACAAAAAAACAGACTGATGAATCGGGCAAATCACCTGTGAATTGGGCTTGTAAAGGCACCTGTATTTGGATCTGGTCCTTCACTCAATATTATAGATTTCTGTAGTCAGTCATACTTTATGTCTGCTTTTGAATGTGTGCGTCTCTGTGTATGCACTTGAAGAAGCACTCGCACCGGCTGACGAACATCTCCTCTGAAAAGAAAGCAAGCAAAACTCCCTCTGAACCAGCCTTCATCCCCCCCTCTGTATTTCCCTCCCAGACTCTCTTCCCTTTTATCCTGTCCTCTCCACTATTCCCCTCTCTCTCTCTTTCTCTGCCTGTCTTTCTTTCTTTCTTTCTTTCTCTCTTTCTCCCCTCCGACAGTTTGTGTTAAAGCTTTGCAGCTTCTTCTCTCTCTCTCTTTTTTTCGTGCGTGCGCTGTCCAAGCTCAGGGAAGGCCGTCGGCGACTGCGAACCTCACAAAGGTGTTGTCAAGGTGCTTTGAAGAGCAGAGCTGCGTGAGCGGCGTGAGATTAATGCGCTCGTAAAGCGGGCCCGGTCCACTTTTGATGGAGGGCTTTATAGATTTTGAGGTGGATGGCCGCCTATGGGAGGGATATTCCTTAGCCATTTGTTCTGACTGCTTCAGGGGGGAATCGGCAGAGGAGAGAGAGAGTGAGAGAGAGAGGGAGAGAGAAGCTGCCAAGGCTGTTAAGCAGCTCCAAGGAAGTGGTTGGTATTGGTGGACCCGTTGTCCTGAACCACTACACAACTGGCACATCTGACAGGCCCAGTCAAAGCACGACACTGTCTAATTCACCTCAATAGTCAATGCTTCTGTTTCCTCAGTGGGTTAAATGCCTAGCTTGGTCACACACACACACACACACACACACACACACAGACACAGACCCAGACCAAAACCTTCTCACACACAGACTCAGCCGTCACTAGTCAGGAGAGAGGCAGGTGCTTGTCACAGAGCGTATTTAGGAGGCAATCAGCCGGGAACAAGTGGTCCTAACAAACAATAAATCAATAGTTGCCATGGAGATGGTGTTTCAAAGAAAACAGCAAGAGGAGCCTGTTGACTCTGGCAGGTAATGAAATGATAATACCTCACGGATGGAGTGGTTGTCAAGGGGTTGCCGACTCTTGCGGACAGAGTCTGGATGCAGGGTTGAGGCCCCGTCCTTTCAAAGGAACCACGGCTCCCTGCCTCCTTTTGTCAACACTGAGTCTGTTGGTCACACTTCTTAAAGGACATGATTTTTCACTGGTTATGCTGCATGAACAGCCATTCTTTTCCACTTGGATTTTCAACACGTCTCGTTTGTTCTTCTTTTTTCGCCTGATGACCCTGGCCATTGTTCCCTGATTTCAGACAAGACAATATGAACACAGAGCGCAGGATGAAAAATCTAATCGTGGCGTCTGATCTTTGTCTCAATCACCATTTTGGAGATCAATACACTGACAGGCAAAAGAAAAGAAATCAAATAAATCCAAGAGAGCTACAAACACTGGTAAATAGCTCTCATTCTTTTCATCTGTCAAAATGAAGGGAGAAGTGATGATAGCACCCTGGGGATACTAGAGAAGCTAAATAGGAAACAAAAGCCTGAATAGGGGGACTCTGTGCATCGTGGGCCCCTCTATAAACTATGACATCCCTTTCCTCAAATGACTGTGGTATTTCCAGCTCCGTCTGTGTCCTTCAAGACCTTTGAGGAGGCCTCAGGGCTGTGTGTGTGTGTGTGTGTGCGTGTGTATGTGTGTGTGTGTGTGTAAGTGCTATGTGTTGTCTGCTATTGTGCCCACAGAGAGGTGAGAGGTCATTTACAGGAGAGCAGGAATGGGAAATCAAGCAAAAGCTTCCAGACGGAAAGAATCGAACCATCAAGCATGTATCTGGGTGTGTGTGTGTGTGTGTGTGTGTGCGTATGTGTATGTGTGTAAAGTTCCTGTAAGCAAGTGTAAACGGAACAGGACAAGAGTGGAACAACCCACCCCCCTCCTTTTTACTCTGCCAGTTTTGCTGATGAAATTGAATTGTTGTTCAGACCAAAAGAACAAAAAAAAACAAGCAAGCAATAGCGAAAGACAGAGGGAGAGAGAGGGAATTAGAGAAAGAAAGAAAATGGCTTGATTGAGCAGCTTTAAGCCTGTATAGACGAGCCAGGGTAAGGAGACCTCCCTCTGGGTCTGGCAACCCAATTCTATTTATTGATTTTCTGTCCTCTCCTTCAATATGTGGAATGCAGCGTACCCAATAGATTATGACAAACGGGGCCGCCAGAGACCAGCGATGCTCTAATTGAACTTGATGGAGTACAACCGAGGAGCAGAGGGTTGAAGAAACTCTGTGACATTGCAGGCTCTCCTCTCCTCCCCTTCTCCTCCACCTCTCCTCCCCTCTCTCTTCCCCTCTTTCTTTCTGTCTCTGTCCGTACCACCACCTCAGCCCCTTCCCACACCCAAAAGCTTAGCCCTGCCCTCCAGGACATTTGTCTGGGGTCGGTGGAGGAAGACAGAGGTCTTAGAAAGGAAGAAAGGAAGAGGGGAGGTGGAAGGAAAAGAAAAGGGTCTGGGGAAAAAAGAAAAGGTGTGATAAGCGCCTCCCCTCTGTCCTCTGACATGGACAGGCATTCTCTCTCTCTCTCTCTCCCTCTTCCTCCCTCTCCCTCTCTTCTGTCTCCTGTGCAGCACCAGCAAGCACAAAGGCGTCTGTACAATAACAACCTCCTGTCAAAAGCACAAAAAAAAAAAAAAAAACACAAGGAGGCACAGAAAAGCTCACTGCTCTATTTTGATGAAAGTAACAAGCACAGCTTGTTGTAAATAGGCTTTCTGAGGCCTGAGGCAGCTTTTCTCCCCGGGGGAGCTGCTTTCTGCCTTTCCCCCCGGGCTGCTGTCGCCGAGAGCCTCTCAGAGGAGCAGAAAAAATGAGTAGAAAAGGAGGAGGAGGAGAGGAGAAAGAGAGAGAGAGAGAAAAGGAAGAGCAAAAGAAAGGAGGGAGAATGTGCACAAACAAAATCTATCTTGAATTGTTTTTGGGGAGTTGGTGGGAGGGTGGGTGGGGGAGGTTCATGATGAGGTTGAGTTTCATTTGGGTTAAAGTGGAAGAAAGCAACTTCAGAGACTCACCCTCACTGGTGTACACAGAGTGTGTGAAGCGTGTCTAGACGTTCGGATTGTCCTGCCTGTGGTCACCTCTCCTGATGGCTGATGAAAGAGCAGTGTTGCTAATTAGACTGTGCCTCCTGCAGCAGCAGCGGCAGTAGCACCACTCTTCAGTCTTCCAGTGCACGGAAACAAGGCACAAAGGGATCCTCTCCCACCGGACCTGCAACACAGCTTTGGAAAACCGCAGCTTCAGTTGGTGGGAACGAGAGGAGTCATTAGGGGGCTGCAAGTGTGGTAATTACTAGGGCTCTCTGGTGGAGACGAGTGGCCTTGGTTGGTCCACAGAGAAACACTTTGCTGCTGAGAAAGAAGTTGTGAATCTCTCTCTCTCTCTCTCTCTCTCTCTCTCTCTCTCTCTCTCTCTTTCTCTCTCTTTCTCTGAGGGCCTGTTGGCAAGTTTGGTATCAAGCACAGGTTTGCAGCTAAAGCTGTGTGAAGCGAAAGGGGTCATGTCTCAGGAGAGGGTTCATGTGGAGATGTCTGCTGATGAGGTCTTTTTTTTCCATTTCGGATAATGCCAGGTGTAAGAGCAGGCCATGGGGATAGAGGGAGATGTGTGTGTGTGTGTGTGTGTGTGTGTGTGTGTGAGAGAGAGAGAGAAAGAGACAGAAAGAGAGACGATTAGGAGAGACAGAGACAGTGGTTGTTTTCAGAATGCTGTCTGGACACATTCGGATGCCTCCTCCTCCACACCAAACC
>JAGFZM010000094.1:1122571-1136738 GCA_017657215.1 Limnothrissa miodon | reverse complement strand
CCCCCAGGTCTCGTGTGTGTGTGTGTGTTTAATCAAATGGGAGCTAGTGCCAGCCTCCCTTGTGCAAATCAGGTGCACGCGCACTGTTGTCACCCAAATTAGGAACGGACATGGCTTGGCACAGGGAGAGGGTCTGGTAAGGACTGCTCAGTCCAAATCCCCTTTGATGCTCTCTCTCTCTCTCTGACGGCCATCGCCTATCCCTAGAGGGGGAGCTGTAGGAAAAGAGGATAAAACTGAACCATGAGGTGAGGTGTGGGGTGGTGTGTGTGTGTGTGTGTGTGTCACTCATGTTTGAAACTGGAGATTATTGAAGAGGGAAAACGAAAGGAAAAAAGAAAGAAAGAAAAAGAAATGGAAGAAAAAAAATCTCCTCAACCCTTCTTTTCCCTTCAGTTACCTTTCCGCCCGGCTCCAGTAAGCCTCTCTGATCCTTTCCAATAATAATGGCATTGCGAGCCAATCTCTGTGAAAATGGGTTCTGCACATACCTAATCCTCTTTAATTACTTAGACACACACACACTGAGGGTTCAGGACAGTCTCCTCGGGCCTGGGCCTCCCGGTGAGCCACCCAGTGAAGCCCTGGCCGCCCCCGCACCCACCAACACACACACCCCCGCACCCCATGCCTCGCTGGCCAATCGGGACCCAGAGGCCATAATTCTTCTCACTCTCTCATAAGCCAAAGGAAAGGGAACAGTATGTCTGTGTGTCTCTCTCTCTATGTGTGTGTGTGTGTGTGTTTGGATATAAGATCCCTTTGTAAATACAGAGCCATGCTGATGATATTAATGTACACAGAGCTCTCTCTCGCTCTCTCTCTTCTGGCTGTACAGATCCTTTACTCATTTCTTTTTCTCCCTTTTCTCTCCTTCAAATATTTCCCTGGACACACACACAAACACACACACACCCCTATTGTCTTGTATCCTTCCTTCTCTGTGTCTGTCTTTCCTACTTTCTGCCTGTGTTGGTTCTGGCAGGGCAGAGAAGGTAAAACCTCTGAGCTTCCGGGCGTCACGCCTGTCCGAAGCGCCTGTCACGCTGGCTGGCATTATGGCATCATCGGTGTGCCGGGGAAACGGCCGCATGGCAACGCGAGGAGCGAGCTAATAAAAATAAACAAATGACTCCACAGGACATGCTGTGTGACTTATGGCAAAGCCCCCCAAATCCCTGTGGCCGCCAGGATCACGGCGAGCTGTGGTGTGTGTGGTGTGTGTGTGTGTGTGTGTGTGTGTGTGTGTGTGTGTGTGTGCTGGCGACGTGACTCGCAGGCAGGAGCCACACAGACAGTCACAGAAGTGCTTCAAGGGGCCCTGGGTGTCGCATGAGTGCACAGTGCTGCATAGGTACAGTACACAGGGCTTTGTTAACCAATACTAAACACATATGGATGTGTGCTCCAGTCCTATCAGATGGGGACGCCAGCCAGTTTGGATCCACATCCTGCCAGATGAGACCCTTCAAATGAGATGTGACATGCTTCGGTGCACTGATAGATAGCACTGGCTTTGTTACTGTATCACACAGCCCCTTTCGTTTCACTGCCCTATCAAATGAACGCTGTAGGTATCCTGGCTATCGGTTAGCTAGAGAACTTTTTAACTTTGACCTCGTGTGCCAGCGTTTTTCTGCCATTTATGTGTGCTCCGCCCAGTCAAAGCAATGAGTTCTCAGTTCATTTATTATTATGCTCATTTATTTAAACTGAAGTGGGATTCACCAGTGTTAAGTGTGATAAATACTTTGAGAGAGTTTTTTTAACTAGTGGGCACAGTTTGAAACTAAATTTCTTCAAATAAATGGACAGAAAGTTAGTTACGCTTTAATACTTTGACAATTAGTAGCCTAAACATTGTTTCAGCATCAGTAATGCATTACTAGCCTACATGTTTATTTTCTCATTCATAAAGTCATACATAAATGACTCTTCCTGGGTCTTATTGGGAAGGACTGCCTCTGTTTGTTTTGACCATCCCTGCAGTAGTGTTAGCTTCCCATAGACCTTAGTTATGTTGCTACTGTACAGCTTAGCGCCACCACAAAACCTTTCATGTGTCATGCCATACAACTCACCCTCTCTCTCTCTTCACATATATATTTATACATATTATGTATGAATATGTATAAATAGAACATTCCTTGATAAATAAATATGAGTATTATTGACCCATGTTTTAAGTATTTCTTTGCACAGCTTTCTTCTATTTTTAGATCAAACACAAATGTTTTCAATGCTTTGATTGGAGACTCAGCAAAAGTGACTTTGTTCTCATGAGTGAGTAAGATTGAATATACTCTTTTCTCCTTAAAACTATTCTTCCATCCCCCTTGAGCCATGAATCTACCCAAGGTTTTTTTTTAGAGAGAATACAGAGTTTTTCATGGCCCCTGTTGCTCCTGGGTGCTTTGCTGTGAAGCGCCATAAGACACTATTCTATAAGGGGCTGCATATACTGTATAAAACTAAATGGAATCAATATGCAAGATCTTTACATACAGTACACAAAGCATTAAAGTGAGGTTTTAGTCACTCTATTTAACCATCAATAACTGTGAAGCTGGTAAATTAACTAAATAGAAACAGAATAAAATGTAGTACCTGTAACTACAGTGTATAGATAGATTTATAATAGATTTGTAATAAAAGGATAGATAGATTTGTACTAGCCTATATTTGTTTAAACTAAAAGTAATAGACTTTAGATTCTGGAATACTGTGCTAGCACATAAGGATTAAAACATGTTCCTTGATAAATAAATATGAGTAATATTAACCCGTTGTTTTGAGTTTTTCTTTACACACCTTTCTTTTATTTTTTGGCTCAAACCAAAATGTTTTCTATGCTTTCATTTGAGACTCAGCATAAATAACTTTTTTCTTATGAGTAAGTATAAGATTGAACACACTCTTTTCATCTAAAAATGAATCTTCCATGCTTAGACATTCGTGTTAATGTACTAAAGATAAACAAATTATGGCATATAAATTAACAATTGACAGGAAAGTAGTTTCGTTAAGGAATTATAAGCATCATGAACCCAAGTAAATCCAAGTAAACTAATGTTCTTTCCTGGCAATGAACTGTGCATGCTCTGACCTTTCAAAGGTTTTTTGTTAGCCCTAGAGTACAAAACAAACCGCACATAAAAATTAACAATGTTATCCATTACATGGAAAGGCAAAAAAAAGAAAAGAAACCGTCGAATGGTTGTTGACCTTTATGGGTTCGAGCACCAGGCAGACAGTCCAGCACAGGGGTTTGATGGACAGATAAGTCATGCTTTCCATAGCAGCGGTAAATTATAAACCTGTTGTTGCCCGGAATGTTCTTGTTGCCGGCCTTTGCTCCTCTTTGCCAAACATTTTGGTTTCAAAGCAGATTAGGGCAATTCCAGCCAGAAAGTCATTCTGTAGGGTCGGTTGGACATCAATCACAAACTAGGAACTACATGACATGCTCTTGACATCTGGCTGGAGAAATAAGATGAAAGGGGTTTTATGACATGGTGCGCCATTTGGTTTGTGACCATTTTTTCACAGCTGTTTATTGTTGTTGTCATGGTAAAACAGGCATTTATCATTAACCCCTGTGTATGCTGTCTCTATGCCTGCAGGCAGCTTGTGAACATGACTTGAACTACTGTAGCTTAAGGGCTATTTACATTTCCCCTTGAGCACTGAGTCTCTAAATATGCATATGACAGCACAGTCATACAAACACCTTAGTCATCGCAACAGACTAGAGACATTTTATGGCTCGGGAGCTGAGGCGTAACTCTTATGTTAGGTTGTAAAGTTACTGCATGGACATTTTAGATCATGTCTGATAGACTTTTTAGAAAATATATAGTTCACTCTCATGTTTAGTTCATCTTTAGCCTTTTTGTGGCCTCTTTGTCACTATGTCCCACTGTAGAGCCATGGCTGGAAGCCCATGTTTATCAATTTCATTCAACTCTTTGTCCTCTGTTTGTGCTCCTTTAGGTATAGACACTACTGGCAGCCTTTATGTCACAGGCTTTCAGGTCCTGATCTTGTTAGGTACAAATAACTGTCTACATACATGTACATATTTTGGTAGACTCTCACTAGAAAATAGTATTTTGTTAGCATAATATTAGTATAATAATGGGGAAGTTTTATGTGGATGGTGAATTTAATCCACTCATGTTTTCAAGACTTCAAGGAAGAAGAGGGGTAAAATGGGGAAAGGCCTACTAGGACCTGGGTGAGGTGTATTTGGACGGCAAGTGTATTTGTGCAGTGTTTGTGCAGTGTGTACCTTCGACCAAGACCATATGAGTGTGCAATCATGCCTAAAGCTTTAAGGAAATTTACAGCAGGGCAGTCGTTGATTGATCATTGACTTTTTCATAGATTACATGACCTGATGGGATCTCCATACACATGAACAATGTGGATGGAATCCGTGTTGGGAAACAAAATCATTGCTGTGTCTACTGTCATATTGGAAACCTTATGTGTGTACAAAGAATAGATAAATAGAAAGATAGAGATACGTCATTTATCTAGAAGGAAAGCAAGTGTCCAATAGCTTACACAACCTACACACATAGGCACACACACACACACACACACACACACACACATACACACAAACACACAACAAATCACCAAATAATACAAAGGAAGATATCAATTCTGTGCCATTACAGTAAAGTTAGGTTGCAACATGCCGTAGGTGGTTAGTGAAAAACTGCAGAAAGGTGGTATGGTATCTACAGTGCAGGAGAGTATTCGTACAATGCCAGTGCAAATTCTGTACCTTATTCAAGTATGCAACAGTTGTGTGTTGCTTTAAGCTCTTTGTGTCATTAAAGCTAAACAGCCAGGCAGAGCTGAAGGTAAATGGAGGGCAGCCACAGTACAGATTCTTAGAAAATCCTCCCGTGCTGTCTGTCAGTGATCAAGCTGTCAGCTTCGAGATCATCTCGAGCTGTCAGTCAGCGCCCTAGAACCTGCCATGGCCTAAAATGGCCTCCCTCACTTCTCTAAATCAAGCGCAATCCGCTGTTTATATATTGCCGTTCTGGCCCTTCAAATTGCTTGCTGCCGAGAAAAGCTGCCACAAACGTGCTAAATAGGCTACTCGTCTCGTTTGATATGTGATAAAAAATTGAAACAATGAAAGGCTGAAACAATGGAATGGAGGCTAAATTTGAAGTCTTTAGTGTCTGATTCTAGACAGAGAGTGTTGTTTTATTTTTGTTTCATGCAAATGTTGGTCCATTACGGCATGGGCTGTTATGAAGGATTAAGCCGGGCGCTAATGACAGTCAGGTGGCATTTGGCTGATTGGAGGAAAATAGGAGGGAAAAAAAACCCTAACAACCTCTCATCCCATAACCTCAGCTCTCTTGCACAAGCTTTTTGCACATGCACTCAAATGCATGGCTGTCAGTCATCCCCTTTTGAAAAAGAGAGGACGCATTCGTCTCCATTTCTGAACCTCTTTTCTGTTTGTTTTGTTTCTTTTTTTCCTCTCTGTGTGGATTCACGTGGACAGGCTGGCAGTCGGTTAAAAAATATTCCAGGAATACATCAGAAAAGTGGAGGACCTTTCAACCACTCTGCCACCCACACTGAATACCCTCTGTTGTGGATGAGTGCTTTCAACCCTCTCCCTGCTGGACTGACATCAGTGGTCACACCGTGCAGGTTAATTACATTATTTTGTTTGGTTTGGTTTTAAAGTTTACACAAACAAATAAATGCTGTCCAGCACTGTGCTGGTAATTAAATGGAGCCTGAACCTAATTTCTTCTTTCTGGCCTAATGAAACAGAGTGTCTCTCAGTCTGTGGCATTTTTTTCTCCAGTTGCTGACTAAAGTGCTCTTCACATTGACAAGTGTCATCTAAAATGCCGTCTCCATGGAAACGGGAGACTCATTACAGTTAATCCACTAATTGCTAACTACCATCACAATTGGTAGTAATTACCTCTGGGGATGCGCTTAACCCTTCACTTGGTATGCGGGTGCAAGCCCTAGCTTCCACACATGGAATAAAGGTGTGGCGGTGTAGTCTGTTTAAAGCATCCACTTAAGCATGCTCCCCTTTTCCGCCCCCTCCTCTTTACTCAAAGGGCCCAAGCCCACCTACATGCGTGCTTCCTCAGTCCTTGTCCTCCATTAGAAATAAAACATAGCCTATAGTCTTCTGAATTAATTTTTTATAATTATATGTATTTTTCCCTTTTCATCCATATTATAATTGCTGCCTGTCCAAGACATAACAAGTTTATATTATATCAATAATGTTAGAATATATAGATAGTTTGACATATGCTGTAAAAGTTAACATTAAGAAAGACACTATTGTCAACTGATGAAACCTAATAAAATAAAGTCTAGGTTATATTCTGAGGCCCTTTTGGTTCTCCTCTTCTGTCCAGCTATGTGAAATATGACATATCCTTGCCTTTGAAATAAGCAGTCCAGTGATGGCATATTGACTATGTTTCACACTCTAGGTCTTCTCTAGATGTGGGACCAGGTTATTATTTAGTAATGTTTCATGCAGACATCACATCATCTTAGATATGCTGTCAGCTTTAAAGAGAAATCTGATGTGACTCAGTCAATAGACCTGTTGTTCAAGGTCACTGAATGCTGTTTTATAGGAAAGAGAAACAGAAAATTTGACGCAACATAAGCCGAGAATGAACTAGTGATAATGTTATCACTCTTATACTATACTCTCTTCTACTATATTAGTACTATATTTTCTTCTTTTTTTCTAGTGATAGCCTTTGGTGATCTCGAACAATAGAAAATTCTCCTTTGAGCAGTCTACCTACTTGCTTCCTACATGTGTTTCCAAATATGAATTGCCACTCATTTAAAGAGAAGAAAAGAAATTGTGACGGGGGGTCTGTGTACTCACACCCTCTATCAACTTTCACACAAATCAGCACACAGCGACAACGAGATCTTTTGCAGTTTTCATTTCATCATGATTATAGCTTTAAATTTTATTTTGAACCTGAGGAAAAAATACAGAGGTCCTCTGCTTGGTGACCTCGTATCTGGTTTACAGCATAATTGCTTTCAACAAAACCTTGAGAACGGTAATTGTGAGTTTGTGTGTGTGTTCCACGAGAAGGCGCGGCTGTTGCTATGACGATTAATCATTTCAACCGCCCCCCCTCCTTCTCCGTCAGCACTTTTGGGAGCTAATGGGCTCTGTTGTTTGTTAATGTGGCCGTAAACAATACTAGTGTGTATCTTTTGTCGTTTTGCCTCTCCGTGTGTCTCTGTCACTGACTAATCCCATCTTACTGAGACAAAGACTGACTCCACTGTCAAGCATCGATTCAGACTGTGAGAATAGCCACCCCCCCCCCCCCCCCAACAACCCCCCAATACAATAAATGACTTGCATCCTCTAATCACCCCATTTGTAGCAATTGGAATGCACTTGAGTTATTGACAAAGAATTGGCGAGCAAGTTATTAAATAGCTTTGTCACTGCAATTATAGATGTGTGGGGAGGCAAACAGCAAATATATCTTGGCAGGAATGTGCTAATGTCATTTCTATCTTTTACGTTGAAATCTTTATACATTAGCCTGCTGATGGACATGCTGTATTACTGTCTACTTTTGCACGGACTGCTAGAGATAAACAACTGGTTTTTAGACGTGGCATATAACAGGATTAAGAATTCAGAGGCAGCTGGCCTCTTTAAAATGCCAGGCCAAATTAACATCTAACACACTATTAATTTGAGGTCGCTAAAGTATTTAAATGTATTTTTGTCTTAATGAGGGGCAAAAATGGGCACAAAGAACCAGCTGCCACAGTAATGTCTACCATCAACACCCCCAAACAGGGACTGAGATTGTAAAAATTGTCCTGTCACCCCCTCTGATGTCTGACCTTCACGTAATCAGTGTTACAGCCCCTAGTGCCTGTTCCCACACAGTCTCGTGTAGAGTGTGTTTGTGTGTGTGTGTGTGTGTGTGTGTGTGACAGAGAGAGAGAGAGAGGGAGAGAGAAGAGGAAGATTGTGTACAGTGTGGGGTTCATGTATCTCTCTCCCTCCCTCTCTTTTCTCTGTCTGAGTGTGTGCGGGGGGTGTCCAGACTGACGGAATAAACCAGTGAGTCCTTTGAAGAGCCCACAGCTCAAAGGCCAGAGAGGCAATCTGAGAACTTCACAGGCGCACAGGGAAAATTGCCTTGAACCCAGAGGTGTAAGAAAGTGCAATTTGTGGCCCTTCTGGGCAGCTAGCTTCTATTAGCTGCAAAGGGGCGCTCCAAGCACTGGTTGGAGAGAGAGAGAGAGAGAGAGAGAGAGAGAGAGAGAGAGAGAATTAGAAGGAAAATAGAGACAGACAAGGAAGGAAAGCGAGAGAATAAAAGAGAATATCCAGGAACAAAAGACCAAAGGACAATGTTAAAATATTGTATTAAAAATGGCAGACAAAATTTGTCTGTCTGCATTGGTGTGGTTTATATCAGTTTCCATGCCTGTGTCACATTAGGCCTAGCTCGTAAATTGGATCAAAAGTCTGCCCAACACTTTTAGCACAGGCTCACAAAGAAAGACAGGGAGCAGACAGGAGCAGAAGGATTAGACAAAGAAGAGTTGTCACTGTTCCGTCTGTTAGAGTTCCTTAGCTCCCTTGTCTTTTTCACAAGATCATGCAAAGTGATAGCATTGGCTATCTTAACCTCTCTCTCTCTCTCTCTCTCTCTCTCTCTCTCTCTCGGTGTGATTAACATAAAAGAATCCTGGAAGAGAAGTGGGTTGCCCGGGCAACGGATTGCCACCATTTGCTGAAGAAGCTGAGGTGTTAATTGTGAGGCCAAAGCCCTCGGCACCAGGTGAGTGCCAGGATTCCTCCACTGCTCGACTGCTTGAAAAGAATGGGAAACATAAACCCAGTGTTTGCATCAGCAGTCTGCACTTGTGACTCCAGCACAGTTCGGCGAGGCATCGGCATGCACTCCATATATACAATAGCTCATGTCATTCAGTAATTGTAGTAATTGGTGCCTTGTTAAGGACAGGAGACTGCAGAGTGAAACTTTGATCATTATGGAAAATGATACTGTGTACGAGCTGTTAAAAAGGTCAGTTCCAGAAGGCCCCTGTATACTGTGTACGAGCTGTTAAAAAGGTCAGTTCCAGAAGGCCCCTGTAGTTCTTCATTATATTTACTTTTTTCCTCATTCTGATTGGAAGAGCCACAACAATCACACTTTTCCTGATCCATCTTCCTGACGTGTTGTTTTGAACTGCTTTTCTAAAAACAACACAGGCTCCTTTCTGTGATTTTTTTTTCTGTGATTTTTTTTTCTTTCTTCTGTGATTTGTAAAGTGTTTCATGGGTGTCCTATTTTACTACATTTGCCAATATTATAGGCAGTCATGACACTGACTTGTGAGCATTTTCTTTTGGCAAGGCCATGCTGAGATAAGATGAACCATTATGAAGTGAAGTGATAGTGGGACGATTCTGGAAGGTTGGAGAGTGTTCTTCTCATCTCTTGCGTTCACATCAGTAGCTTGTGTTGAGATTGTGGGACTGAAGACGGCCTTCTGTGGCACGCAGCCAATGCAGCCCTAAGGGAATTCAGGGAGGGGATGGAGGGAGAAGGTGGTGGTGGTGGTGGAGGTAGGGGAAGGAAGAGGGGGAGTAGGGCTGGTGGGGGTGGGGGCTCCTTGACCTGTCACACCCGAGGCATTAGGCAGCGATGATGGTCGCGTCCAGAACGACCCGCGTGTCCTGACAAATTGATTTCCAGGTGTGAAACTGACTGGGGGGCCCCGAGGGGGGAAGCTGGGCAACACCTTAGTGCCTCGCAGACACACTGACCACTAATGCAGGGAGAGGGTGAGAGCTGGGGTGTGGGTGTGGGTGTGTGTGTGTGGGGGGGGTCGTCTAGTGATGGCTAGGGAATTGCAGTGGGAGGGAGTCATTTAAGGAGTCTGAGAATGTCCCTGTGTGTGTGTTGTGTGTGTGTGTGTGTGTGTGTGTGTGTCTGCATGCATGCACGTTACCTGAATGAGTATAGATGCATTTACCTGTGAATTACTGCATACAATAAGTGTGTGTGTGTGTGTGTGTGTGTGTGTGTGTGTGTGTGTCTACGGTAAGTGAGAGTGTACATTGCAGAGAGCAGGGCAGATGATTAGCAAAAAGAAAGTCAGAAAGAAAAGAGTAAATGCTACCACTACTATGGCAGCTATGAAACAAATGGCGTTTAAATTGAATAAAAGAGTCCTGGGGAAAAAGATGAGGGGATTTGCACACAAAGACTGACTGACAGATGGAGATAGCAGAAGAGCAGCCAACCTTTAAGAGAGCCAGGGAGGCAAAAAAACGAGACAGGGAAAGGGCAAGCCAGATGAATAGATTGGGCAGGCATAGGGGAAGGAGAAGGGCTCATAATTCAACTGAATTAGGAAAAGGACATTTTTCCCCTGGGTCCTAGAGCAGACAGGTCCGTGCAGGAGGAGACGCCGGAGAGGGGAGTGCGTAACAACCACCTAGCCCACGTGTGGCAGGATAGGGTGGACAGCGGGAGGAGGAGAGGGGAGTGGGTGGGTGAGAGAAAGCGATTGAAGAAGCAATATGACAAACGAATAGACCTAAGGGGATGAGAAAGGAAGTGTGTGTGTGTGTGTGTGTGTGTGTGGGGGGGGGGGGGGGGGAGGGGGTGGTGGGATTATGAAAAAGAGAAAGAATGGGGGGGAGGGGGGGGGGGGGGTGAGTCTGTAGGCTATCAGAGACAGACAGTGTGGGAGATGGTGTGAGCTGGGTATGTCTGTGTGTGTGCGTGTGAAAGAGAGCAAGAAAGAAGTGCAGAGGAGTGTTAAAAGAGAAGAGACAGGAGACAGATCGGATAGGAGGATGACCAAAGGACGGCGGAGCACGGCGGCCGAGTCGGAGTCGGAGTCGGCAGCGCCAGCGGCACCCTGGCTTCTCCTTCCTGTCTCCCCCTGTCAATGGAGACAGGGCAAACAGGGCCACCGTTGTGCTCCGACATGGAAATGAGCACCTGGTTCTTCCTCGTCTGAAGGCTACTCTGGGCTGTCTGTGTTTTTCTTTTTGGTTTTATTCACTTCTCTTCTCTTCTGTCCCCCCCTCTTTATGTCATAGCACATGCTGAACAGCCATAAAAAATCACTTTGTGAGTCAATTATATCCTGTGAAAGGAAAATGGACAATTTAATTGTACGGTGCTCCATCCCGTAACCTTGGTAATTGCACACTGCTTATTTTCAGCTGCGTTCCCTCATGTGTGTTTGATTGTATGTTTCTTGTCAGTGGTCCTGGTCTGAGACAAATGTCTCTCTTTCTCTCTTTTTATCTGTCTCTCTCTCTTTCTTTCTCTCTCTCTCTCTTTCTTTCTCTCTCTCTCTGTCTCCCGTCACTGCCCCTTTTTTCATTTCCTGTGATCCTGTTGTGTGCACTTATGTGTGTGGAATATTCAGTGTGGCTGTGTCCACTAGCAAATATCTGATATTTTTTTTGATTGATTGGATCACAAAAGGAAGACATTTACTGTGATATTGTTTTCTGATGTGTGCTTTAAATTGATGTGTGATTTTTGTTTTGTTTCACTCCATGAAATGATTTTGTTTAGGAAATCTTCTCTATTCTCCTCTGCTTCGATACATGTAGAATTGACAGGAAATTTTGTTACCAAAGGTAATTGGTCACCATTATTCCCTAGGCTGCAAATAAACTTCCTCTGCACTTCATACAGATCCAACATGAAACTCATTTAGAACAAAATGGAGTCTTTCATTTCCATATTAAAGAGCTACACTTTGGATTTCATTTGGCTGACATGGTCAGTGTAACACATTGAAAAAAAAAAGTCTTACTGTTGCCTTCCAGACAGTCCTTTTAAGTCTAAAGAGTCTCCCATAATAAGGCTTTATTCTTAGGATACCACTCATTTAATTTTTCACATTATATTGGACACACTTACTACGTTCACACCGAGCTATAAAAATGCTGATCATAAAGCATCACAGTCCACAGTGCATCTGTTTTTTTTTTCTCTAGTCGCTCTCATCGCTCGTGACTTTGCTATTGCCAACCATCATTTAGAGTCTAAGTGCATCATAGGTCATTTATATAAACTTTTTTAGTCACTCTGGTTGCCTAAACTGTAAAGTAGAAAGTAAATTACTTCCAGCTTTAGTAGCTCTTGGTGTGAACTTTTCATTTTCATTTTTCATTTTATAGCAGCCCATTGTATAACAAGGAGGGCAGGTGTCTTAATTTGGCCACCGGTCCAGCCAGGGCGTCATGCTAATCTTGAGCCACAACCTCATGTTGCCATGTTGAATCTGGTTGCCATGGTAATGCAGGGCGTGAAAAAAAATGGAAATAGCCATTCCAACTACAGTAACATGCTCTTTATGAAAATTTTGAATTTCCAAAACAAATAGTTTGGTTTAAAAAAGAGATTTGATGAAGTGAAGTTATAAACGTTATAAATAAAATGATATCTTGACCAAACATTTTAATTGAAGCATCTTTCATTGTATAGGGGAGAAATAGGAAAGGCATTGTCCATTTGCATCTTGGAGTGAGTGGAATGAAGCTGAAAACAGAAACGTTTTCTTTTGAAAATTGAACTGTTAAATTAACCAAAGGGAGACTACAGGGCCATTCAAATGAGGTTATCATCACCCAGACTAAAAGTAATATCTACCCTGATGTAATAACATGATCAGTGGTCAATTTGTACTGGAAATGAGAATGGTAATATGAGTGAGGACGGCCTGTCCTATTGTCTGTGTAACATCAGCGCTCTCCCCTTCCTCCCAGCTCTCCCTTTCACTGGGATGACAGCTTCAGTTATGCTATCATTTTCACCCTGCTTTTCTATAAAGATGAAAAGAGAGAGAGCGAGAGAGGGTAAGAGTATGCGTATGTGTGTGTGTGTGTATGTGTGTGTGCGTATGAGAGAGAGAGAGAGAATATGTGTGGGCATCTGTATGTGTGTGTATATGTGTGTGTGTGTAAGAGAGAGAGAGAGAGAGAGAGAGAGAGAGAGTATTTCTGTGTGTGTAAAAAAGAGAGCTCTTAAATCCAAAAATGACTCTAGAGGGCTGTCAAAACTGATTGTACTCTATAACCGTACATGGGAGGTGAAAGGAGGGGCAAAGCTTAGTGTTCTAGAAGTTTCCACAGGCTCAAGGTGTGTTCTGCATTATCACACAAACAATGTATGTTATAAATAGTGCCAATGTAATGATTGAATGAATGAATGAAAAACCTTTATTGCCCCAAAGGGGAATTGGACTTGCACTTAGGAGCATGACATAAAAACACAACACTAAACCATGCAGCCCTGCCCATAACACACAAAAGACAAACACATGTAAGAAAAAATACAATAAATAAACATATTAAGATGGTGTACCCCTGTCTGAATTCAACAGTTGAATGCTATTTGGCACAAAAGATGTTACAGCTCTGTTTGTCTTCATCTGTGGCAGTCTTGAGGGGAGAAGAGAATACTCAGCGAAGAGGGGGTGGGATGGATGATGGATCACATCTTTTAGGCTAAATTAATGGTGTAGCCTACTTTTAGATGTTATCAGTGGTGCTTTAATAAATTGGTTAATGGGTAAAGTTCTGTGTCAATTCTACCAGTTAATTATAACATTATGAATTATAATGAACAAACAGAATATTAAATAATAATAATAATAATAATAATAATAATAATAATAATAAAGATAACCTAGTTGAGTTTTTTTTAGCTTAAAAAAAGATCCATAACCTGTGTCATTTTTTTCTGACTTAAAAAGATCCAGTGTCAGGTACAGGGGGGTTTCTTGTCTTCCCTCTCTTTCTCTCTCTCTCTCTCTCTCTCTCTCTCTCTCTCTCCCTACCTGTGTCACTATTTTTCTGTCTCTTTCGGGTCATGGATCAGGCCCACCTGTCTCCCCCACCTGTGCCCCTGCTGTGGCAGTGAGGATCAGGGCCTTTGTGCTGGGGAGTGTGGATGCTGACACAGCTCTGTCACTGTGAAACTGAAGCGAGAGGGGCTGCTCTTGGCAGCGCTGTCCAAAGCAGATGAACTCAAGAGACGTGCACCTTTTGCTTTGGGCTTTGGCGTCATGCACGTGACAAAGGGGCTGCTGAAATGGTGGTGGC
>JAGFZM010000094.1:1109920-1118834 GCA_017657215.1 Limnothrissa miodon | reverse complement strand
TCTCTCTCTCTCTCTCTCTCTCTCTCTCTCTCTCTCTCTCTCTCACACACACACACACACACACACTCACAAAGACTCACACAAACACACACACAAACACACACACATACACACACACACACACACACACTTGTGCAGGAGGAGTAAGTGAAGTCTGAGTAATGCAAAGCTAAGCCTCTTGCCTGCACTCATAAGAGTCTGAGAGCATTAACCAGACCTGGCTGGCCAGCCGCTCACTGAAATCCATCTTGAGCCAGGTCATCAATTCCCCCTCCTATCTGATCACCCACATATCCAAGATTAAAGGTATAGGAGCTAGACTCTGTAAAGGGATTTTTCTCATCTCTCTCTCTCTCTCTCTCTCTCTCTCTCTCTCTCTCTCTCTCTCTCTCTCTCTCACACACACACACACACACACACACACTTATACTCAGGTAATACACATTTTTGTCAGCCACTGATGTTGTGTTTGGATGTGGTGGCGTTTTGAAAATGTTAAAAATGGATGATATGTAGTTCAGTCTGAATCTGACATCCTTGAATGGACTTCATGCACCAAGGTCTTTTGGAGTGCAGAAAAAGTGATCTCATAACTTGAAGAGGACTAAATTATACCATATAGCCCCAGCACAATCTAGCGGATAGAATGCTATAGACAGATAGTATTCCTCCTCTCCCTGTGGACACAGATTGTTGTTTGGTGTTTACCCACAGGCTGAAGCTGCTGCATCTTAGCAGTCTTCTGTTTGAGCTAGCAATCAGGTGATGGCATGGCCAGCCCATGACTCAACAAACACGGAAGGCATGTTTACTCAGGGTTGATTAAAAGCAGGCCCGACTGGCAGAAGACTTTGGGGGTAGATGCTCACTGAAAATACCTCTCCTTCCAACACACACACACACACACACACACCTCAAAGAATGCTGCAGTCCCTTGGGCAAGCATGAGGGTGCATAAGAGAAAAATGATTTGGGAGCCAAAACAAATGTGTCAAAGGCAATTTCACAGTGAAATTATGTGCTGGGGGGCTATATATAGTTCATCATGATGAGACGGCAGAGAGTTAATTTGAAGCTTGTAAAGAGGCACGTTAATTTCCACAGAGTTTTTTCTTACGTAGACAAATAGATGACCCTCATCAGATGCACACACACACACACACACACACAGGCTCATGAGCCGTGGCACGCCCAGAAATATGTGTGTGTTATGTTTACGCCGCCTTCTGTCTTCTTGCATTTGAAACCTCACAGATACGAAAGCTACCTCTGTGCTTTAGGGAGTTAATCCCCAACTGTTTCCGAGCAATTTCCATCCTTTCAAATGAGCCGTAAAGTTGTCTGGTTATTCTAGTCGCCAGGGCACTTAAATGAGCTTATTAATCCTATCTGTTATGCCCTTTCATCAGGTCAGGTGAAAAAAAAATCAAAGGATCAAAATCTCTGGCAAGACTTAATGAAGGGAGTATTACTGATATAGTATTACTGCCATCAATAAGCAAACTCACCCTATTACTTATTGATGGACTATTCCAAGGGAAAGCATGTGTGCAATTATGGTCCAATGCCTAATGCCCTTTTTAACAGGAGAAAGGTTGCGCTATCAGTTACAGAACAGATATTTTTATTTTCCATGCAGCCAAGGCCTACATTGTGATTTCTTGACATGGTACACCATGAAAAGTTGTACTGACAAATTACATGCTCAAGCTATGTTTTTCTTGTTTCAGCAAAGTCAAAGCTTACATGGTATAGCAAAGCTTACTTGGTACATTGCATTAAATTGCTTTATTGCCCTAGGAGTTTTTTCTGACCATAGGCTGGATAAAACAACCTATATCTAGCCTACCTACAGTCTAAAGAGGATAAACAATAAATTGTTGCTGGAAGGACACTTTGGAAGGTCTTACAAATGGTCTGGAAGCATGGAGTGGTCTTAAAGCATCAGATGTCCATGAGACAGTACGCTGTATTTTCTTAGCTATTATGATTTGAATGAGTAGTGTTAACTGGCTGTCAGCCTGTAGAGACACTGTAATGCTTAACATTAGAAGCTGGTTGTCAAAGTAACCTATACCATCGTTACAATGCTGCAATAGTTGGTGTGTTACCTAGGCTACTGTATGCTAAAATTTTTAAGATGAACTTTTCATGAACATTCAACTTGGCAACAGTCTATCCGCCTCTTGGCAATGTGATTTTAAACATGATGCTGAGACGCTGACAGCGTCACCGTGGTAACAACCCTCAATTACCTTTGATTGGCCTACCCGTGGGAATATTTAAAACCCCCCTGCGTAAGGATTGGTTAGTGGGCGGTCTATGGGCGGTCCGTCAAGCGTGGTGTCTCTGCATCGTTCCGGGGTATTGTCAGTTTCGGGAGCTCGGAGGACTCGTGAGGGTGGATAACTGCGATAGCAGATGGCTTGACTTGCTATTGTAAAATAGTATTTCTGACTCACATAATTAATCAACAAGCTATCCACAGTAACAACAGGACCGTATGCGGATAAAAGGAGTATTTTCCTCGAAACCAGGGCACTGGAATTCCAAAAAGAAGGGATTGGAATCAACATTTTTGGAGGAGCGCAGAATGAAAGCAGTCTCCTGAAAGTGCAGACGCCCGACGATCACTCATCTGGATTAAACACATCATTGGTCATATATTCTGGAAACTGCATTTGTCCCAGGGAACACGGGCCTTTACTGTTTTTGTCGATTATGGACGGCTGTCTTACACGCTACATGGTATTTGCTCCACGGACTGCGCTCTTTCGTTGATCAGGAGTTGAAGTAGCCCAACAATTAATTGAATCGACAAGGTTTTATCTATGGTTTTATAATCATTTTCAGTGGTGTCATGAAATTTGAGACTTCCCTCAGCTAAGCCTTATTTTTTTGAGATTGCAGTAAATTGAATGTAACGGTTCGCTTACACAGGGATCGTTTCGACACTTTGGAAGGGCGAAAGGTTACGATTGCATTATTGGGGACCGCAGTTCAACGGGGAGCAATTGACATCACAACCTTCCTGGAATTGCTGTATCAGTTCCTTTTAAAAATTTTAAGTTATATGCCTACTAAGGTACGATGTGTGAGAGTTTCTAAACATTTTTGTCGAGGATCACGGCAGTTTACAGCCTTCGAAATAAGCGAATCTTGTGTGCGTGTCTTGCTTTTGAGCATGATTGTCGCATTAAACAGAGGATAATAACCACAACAATCAATCTAAATATTAAAGGGAACCTATATTTCTTCATTTCTCCCGGGATGACATGCTTTTGAATTTTCTTTCTCCTGCAATCCTCCGACGCTGACTATCCGACCGGCGCTGCAACCTGCATGGGATTTTAGCTTTGCACCACGGAACAATTTATGGTAGGTTAAATGATTTCTCTCTTTTCAGTTCTCGGCCACTGCTCAATTTGGCTAAATTGGCGGCGCAAATGCAGGTCTGTGCAAACTTAGATGGCCGTGTGCACTATTAATCTGCAGAAGCATATGGCTTCTGTTTCAATTTCCATAAGTTAAAGCTGCTCCGGCCAGCCTCTTTGTGCATTAAGCGACAACAATTTAGATGACAGCTGCCCAAGTTATTGGAAGCACAGCAGTTCGTCTACAGCAAGCGCATACCCATGGTTGTGTGTTGCAGCTAGCTTTATGATTTGTGGGTTAATTATAGATGCCAGGGCTCCAGGAGTTTAACTCGTAGGTGTAAATTGCTTCATAATCTGGGCAGCTGTCTTTCGATTTTCAAATTGCCGAAGGTATTGAATCCAATGTCTCAAGTTGTCAGTGCTTTGCCAAGTGTAATTTGAAATAATATTGCCTGAAACTGAATGTAGCCCAGTTTAAGACCGTTAATAACCTATTTGCATGGTTGTAGTCTAGGCCACTGGAAGGACAGATATGCAGAATTTTAGATATGCGCCTCCTTTTATGACAGCTCATACCTTTGTTTCCTCACTACACCTGCAATAAAGGAAGTGTTGTAAAATGGATGCCATCCTGTGAATAGCCCTTAGCAACTGCTTTGATGTGTGATACGTGTGATATCGGCTCTTTGAAAGATGCTGTGCCGTGTGGAGTCGTTTGTGCAGTAGGATGGGAACAGGTCGGTCACAGTCGGCGAGCAAATAAATGGCAAATAGCCTATTCTCCATTGGTTCTGGAGTTAGAGAAATTTCATCCTTTGCGCCCTCGTGTGTTTATACAACAGGACTTTGAACAAACACAATCAATTAGGCTTCATTAATGCATTCAAATAATTCATCTTTTATGTGCTCTGTAGATCAGCGGTAAGGCTGCTAAATGAGAAAAGAATAATCTTGCTCGCTTCCACACACACACACACACACACACACACACACACACATACACTTTGGTGTGCCTGCGCATGAGTTACTGCGCCTCGGAGTGAAAGTGATAGAACGGATGAGCGTTTCCATTCTTTTGTTTCTAGTTTATGTTCGATTTCACACATTATTCAGTTCATGTAGGTTATGGTACGCAAATGTTAACGAGCAGTTTCCAAGAACAGAGACTTTGCCTATCTGCAATCTAATCAGCCCCGTACCATTAAATTGACTGACTAAAGTGCATAGGCCGTCTCTCATTTTATTTGAATATAAGCGTTGAGTCAGACGATAAACAATTTATGTTTCTCTGAAACTTCTGCCTCTTTATCGGTGTCGAACTTTCAGTTGTTGTTGTTTTTTTTAAAGGGGGTGCCGATACTTGACATTAATTAATGAATTAATCGAAATTGTTTTATTGGTAAAACTTAAATTGTGCGTGAATAAAAATAGGCACCATTATTTGTGCATAGGCCTACCCCTGCATGCTTGCATGGGAACTGGTAATGAAATCCACTAGTTCACTCAATGTCCTAAAACCGCAACTGAGTCGCTCATTATGGAGGATTTATTCAACTGAAGGCCCGTTTTGATGTTATAAAGGGAACTTGTATTATTTATAGGGGTCCACTGACCCCCTTTCCCCCTTAATACATGCTTACTGGGTCTAATTTACATGATCTGCATAATTTACCGCCCATAATTTTGATCAAAGGATGCATGGGGCGAGAAAAGAGCTACAGTATGTTCTTTGGATCCTGTGACTAAGTGATTGACTGATGTTTTCTCAAACCCCTTCAATGTTTTTTAGAAATGAAATCTGTCATAACAGTTGGATGATGAAATTGCCATCAGAAGACAGTAGGCTATTTCGTTATGCAGTGATTTATTGTTGGTGCTAGTTATTGTATATGAAGAGTTCAGATGCAACTTAATTTACTATTATATAGTATGGTAATAAGTATGATATATACTATTACACAACTATTTCTGTTATCAAGAAATATCAGACCATACTGTGAAGTCTCTTTGAAGTGAATGGAGCATTCAACAGTATTATAAAGAACCATGTAATAAACGGTGCTATGGCATAAAGGTGTTGCCCAGAAAATTGTATATGTCCGGCAGAGTTATAAATTCCATAATTTAGTTGAATATCTCATAGTGGAACAATGGTGAACATTATATCAGTTGGTCTTCAATCTCAACCCCCCCCCCCTCTCTCTCACACACACACCATCCTTTTCATTCTCTGTCCTGGATCTGTTTCTCTTTTGTGATGCTTCTGTCATCTCCGCCTGTTTGTAAGCTCAGTTTCAGGCTGCATGGTGCTGTTGTAAATCATGGCTTCCTCTTAAACCACAGCAGCAGCACCTTTGGGCCTGGCATGCTCATTACTGTGAGGGCTCTACCACGACGAGGGGCCCCTCCACACCCAGGCCCTATGTATGCTGCTAGAAGCAGTGATGTCTGCAGCAGTCGCCATGCCCGTTCTATACTATTGAATAAAACAGCTAGTGATGTATGAGGTGGTGGCTTTACTCGAGGGGGAGAGGGGCGTGTGGGTGAAAGGGGTGCATAGCCATTTTGTTCTCACCCCTGCTGCACACACCCACCCCACCCCCCAACCACCCCCCCATCCTGTGCCCCACACACAGCCCGTTGAGCAAATTGCGGCTGTATTAGCTCTGCGTCGCGCTTCTCCCCAAAACAAATAGAGTTCCCAGAGCAGTGTCAGCCTTAACCCAACCCTGCATTTCCCCCTTTGTTTGGGGAATGGGGAAACCACGCGAGGCGGGGAGAATATGTAGGTCACTGCATTACCTCCAGAGGATGTTATTTTTTAATGCTATTGTTGCCCTCATTTGGGTATTTGTTTGTTTATTTGTTTCCTTATTTTCTCTGGCTTCAGTGACTCAGTTGTACCATTGCCTGAGGTCCCTGCTGTAAGTTCCTTTGACTCGTATGGGTTTATTGTCTAATTCATCATTAGTCACAGCTCTCAAAGGTGCTGCTTACATCTCTATTCAGAGAGAAGAATGAGAATAGCACAAAGAGTAGTGTACAGTTGAACACCTCTGGTTGACTTCTTGTTGGGCTTCACCAGTAAGAATACGTTATATTTAATCATTGAGTGCATGATTTATTACAGCTATTTTACAAGATCATTCTAGATCATTTTGCAGATCACGCACAAATTACAGTGTGACTCTTCTCTGAACTCTTATGGCAGAAAGAGAAAGATAAACAGAATTTTTTCCCTTGCAATAACGAGGCTGTAGGTGTCTGTGCCAAGTTTAATTTCGCAAACGGATTGCGAGACCAGATCTTGAAGTGAGCTTAATTTAAAATCTTTGCGATCTTTCTCTCCTAAGTTGATTGATTGATAGCCCTAAGGTGCATGAGCCACGCCATGAACCTTATTAAAAAATGTTGCCTTCTGAGAGTGTTAGAGCTATATTCTCATGAATATCTCATATATTGAGGAAAAAAAATAATTTCCTGTGCCTTAATATTAGTCATTTTTTTTGTCAGACTTATTCCTTGGGTGTAATGTGTTTTAGCACATTTCACCCCTGTCCCCCCTCCCTTATGCACTCTTTCTCCTCATAGACCACAGCTGAACTAGAGCAGAGGGCTTAAAGTTGCAAGATGAGATTTCCTCGAGGGGAAAGATTACCCTTGCTAATGACATTTTTTAATTAGTATGTAAAGATTCACTACGTTAGTGTTTATGAATCAGACGCCACTCAGGACCTGACATCCCATACCGCCTTAAAAACAACACTCATTGTTGGCACTGTGCTAATCAATTGCAGCTGCTCAGACAAATCTGTGCAACCAGGTCTCCCTTTCTCTCCCTGCTGTGGTCTTGAGTCCTTCCATGGCCTCACCAGGCGAAGAAGGAGCATTTGATCCCAGAACTATGCTTTGGTGAGACACCTGCACTGCTTGCAATGAAAGGGCTGGTTATGTGGGGAAGCTGGGAGAAAGAGACACCAGCGCACACATTGTTGGCGTTGCATTCTTGGCAGCGAGGGCGAGGCAGAGATGCTGTTCCGGCTCCCCGTCCTCGTGACCCCGGGTTGTTTGGTGGTAATCTGTGTTCCTGCTCGCTTTGCCCTCTGGCTCTCTTCTCCGCCGCCGAGCAGTGCCCAGACCAGCTGTTCGGCCGCCCCCCGTGCTGGCGCACCTGCAGCGATGACGGGTGTGTGTTTGTGACATTCCTCTCTCGCGCACTTTCTCTCCTCTCCCTCTCTCTCTTTCTCTCTCTCTCACTCCCTCTGTTCCCATAGACCCAGCTGTCTCTGTGTCTGTCTGCTTCTCTGCTTGCCTCCTCAGCCAAAATTGCAAAAAAGCTCAAGGGGTGGTGGAGATTATCGCCGATTTGGAAACCTGGCCACGTTGTTGAAGGCGGGAGTGGATTAGGAAAATGAGAGCTGGCATTTGTTCTTTGTCTGCAGTCTCATTCTCTCTCTCTCTCTCTCTCTCTCTCTCTCTCTCTCTCTCTCTCTCTTTCGCTCTCTATCTGTCTTTTGTTTCAGCATTCTCCCTTTCCATTCTAATTCTCCAGTCATTACGTCGACGCATGTGGCATCAACTCAGGTGCCGTCATTAACGCTTTGTTAATTTCCTGTACGCTTTCAGGGGCAGCCGCCGAAACAGTGATTAGGCCGACAATTTCAACATAGTTTTTAATCAGCGCAATTCATGCATCACCCTCGAAAAATTGGCCTGCCACGAAACAAGCACTTTCCATTTCCGCGCATTCATTCCTCGGCCCGTGGCTTAACCCGCCTTGTGAATAGGCTCTAACAAGGGAGCAGGCGGCACCTCTGCACCAGCTCACCCCCCCTCCCCCCCTCCTCCCATCGTCAATAACGGATTAGCCACCAACTCTGATTCCTCCTTTCGTGCAGAATAAGGTTGAAGAAGACTGATGGTCCCCTGTTGGTGAGTGTGAGGGAGCTAAACACAGCAGACGAGATCAGAGAACACCCAGCACCCCCTCAGACACCTCCATACCTCCAACCCCACCTGAGGCAGGGGCAGGCGCTGGGGATGATGAGGCAGGGGCGCGTCTCTTCCTGTCAGACGTGACCCGGGCACCTGTCAGCTCGTCTGTCACTGAGAGGCTGAGGTGCCGCATGGGAGGTGGAGAGGAGGACAGCGCTACTGTAGCTATGCTTGAGCGGAGGAGAGGAGGAGAAGAAAGTAGAGGAGTAGAGCACTACTGTGGCTGTGTGGAGGAGAGGAGGAGAGCGCTACTGTGACTGTGCTTGTGTGGAGGATGAGAGGAGTAGAGAGGAGGAGGAGAGCACTACTCTGGCTGTGCTTGTGTGGAGGAGGAGAAGAGGAGAGGGAAAGAAAAGGGCAAGCTGATGATGGGATGAAGGAGGACTTTTGTGGATTCCGTGTTAAATAGGGCCTGGACTAAACCCCTCAGATTTTATGCAAGGCAGGGCCAGGAAGATATAGGATGAACTGCAAGGTTAGGAGAGACGGTAAAAGGAAAAAGAATTACAATGAAAGAAAGAAAGAAAAAAGAAAGGAAGAAG
>JAGFZM010000094.1:1097420-1104920 GCA_017657215.1 Limnothrissa miodon | reverse complement strand
TGTTTATGGTAAAATATGTGTTTCTGTCGAGCTGGGCCCCAGTTCCAGCTGCCTGATCTCGTAGAGCGTGCGGCGTATTCTCATGGCGCCGGTCGCAGTCGATCTGTTTTATACCCGCCGCTTCTGCCGGCGTGCGCGCACGCGCTTGCGCACCTCCGCCGAGGCTCGTCTCGCTGTCACCCTCCCTGACAGCTTTGCCGTTCCACAGAGACGCTGCCGCTACCACGCTTAAACAGCAGCGCTCTCTCAAGCCCTCGCTCTCCCCAGCACGCCAGCGCTCTTCTGTGACTGCGCCGCTGCACAACATCTGTCCAGCTGTCAGCTCCCTCTAGCCGATCAGAGCAATCCACAGCAACATCTGTAGACTGAGCTCTATGAGTGTGTGTCTGTGTGTGATGTGGATCTGTGCGAGTGTGTGTTTGTTAGGGAATGTGTGTGTGTGTTTGTGTCGTGGGGGTGGTGGTGTATGATGTGATAGCATGTTGAGGTTGGTCTCAGAGGACAGAGCAAGTGAGCGAGTGTTTGGGTGTGTGTGTGTGTGTGAGTGTGTGCGTGTGTGTGTGTAAAGGGCTGCTCTTTGGGTTCTGTGCATTTGTACTTACCAGACAGGCGCTCTCCTGAGAGACCCGTGTGGAAAGCTGATTTGCACAAGAGCTCCATGGTGAAATAACTTTAAAGAAACATTTCCCTTTCACCTTAAAGAGAAGACGAAGAAGAAAATTCTTCTTTTCTTTTCGAGCCAAGTTTAATCTGCTCAATTCAACAGAAAATGAAAATATTAGTAGATGTCTCCTGTCTGCCATTTCTTGCGCGTATTTAGGTTAGTATTTGTAGACTGGCTCGAGCTCTCAAGTGAATAGCTGGCTTGTGTTTAGGCATGACCCTGTCTCTCAAACCCAGCAGGAGACGAAAACAATCACCAGCCCGCTGGTCAGATGGCCACGTGGGGGCCTCTGTCTGTCCGGTCTCGGCATGCCCAGCACGGGCAACTGACAGAGGGTGAAATCAGCTGGGGCAGATGACTGGCTTGTTTCCCCTGGATGTGTGTGTGTGTGTGTGTGTGTGTGTGTATGTGTAAGTGAAGGGTAGGGTGGAGGGGGGGGGGGTGTTGAGTGGTGCGTGGAGCTCTGAGGAGGAGCACTCCTGGGGCATTAGATCCATGTTACGGCCACACTTGGCTGGCTGCTCTGCTGTGGCAGAAGGGCTGCTGTGAAAAGGCAGGCTCCAGCTTCTGTTCTCCTCCAGGCTCTCTTTCTCTCTCTCTCTTCTTCTTCTCTCTCTCTCTCTCTCTCTCTATCTGTCTCACTCTCCTTGTCTTTCTCCCAGTCCTCCCAGTGCAGGGACCAGGATGTTGCCAGAGATAAGATGGAAAGGAGGAGATATGGAGAGATGGAGGGAGGGAAGGGGGGGATGCTGAGGGATCTTTTTCTATTTCTGTCTGCCTGTAAACAGTGTCCCAGTGAGTGAGGGGTAATGGGGTGGAACTGACAAGAGCCGGCTGGGGGGAGGGAAGAGGAGACGGCAACGGCGGCAGCAGTGGTAGTGGTGGTGGTAGTTGGGCAAGAGGAGATCTTTCTTTTTTTTTCTCTTCTCTCTCTGTACCTCCCTCACTTTCTCTCTCTTTTTTTCTGTGTCTCTCTCTCCGTCTGTTCCTCTCCCTCCGTGCTCAGTGCGAGAGACGTTGGGTCAGAGAGCAGGAACTGCGTGGCTGGGGACGGGAAGTGTACCTGCTGAGACCCTGCTGTAAAGAGACCAGCTGTTCCCCTCTTATTTCTTACCCTGTCTCTCTCTCTCTCTCTCTCTTTTTTTCTCTCTCTCTCTTTCTCTCACCATCTCCCTCCTTCCCTCTCTCTCCCTCAGCCACAGCCACACTCCGCTTCTTTCTTGCTCCTCTTAATAGATTTTAAACTGCTTCATCACCTGCACCCTGCATTCACAGTGTGTTGGGCCCACATCCTAATAGCTTTTGGGCTTCAGGGAATGTGACAGCGGAGTGACTTCGAGGAGCTTCGAGGAGCGTGCGCGCGTGCGTGTGCCTCGCGGCTTAGAGCGATATAGAACAACCATTTTCAACCCATCTTCAGCCCTGTTGTTTGAGGTCACTGAGTGGTGTCAGACGCTAACTGAACAAAGCCCAGATGCTCATTTTTAAGTTTTATGTTCCTTGGCTCTATTTAGTCAGCGTTAGCAACCGGTTTATCGATCCGGCTTATGGCATGCCAAATCTTGCTTATTTTTCTACCAACCACGCTCTGTGATCTTGCGCAGCAGACTTGTGGGTAGAGGCTATTAAAGCCTCTATGTGTAGGATTTACCTTCTATTTATCTTTGTCTTTTATTAAAAATATATTTTTTATTTTAAAAATATAATGTAAAACGATGGTAATTACCTCCATGAATAAATTGTAGTGTTCCGGTAAACTTGGTAATTTCCATTTATATATAGATATGGCTGGGGACCAAAGAAGAATATCCATTTTGCGCCGCCATCTTCAAAAGTACGGGTTCTTGTAGGGGAGAGCAGTATCGTATATTCAGCTCCGCCTTTCGTGTTTCCGTTCAGAGACTGAGTAGCAGAAACTGAGATAAGAGCGAGCGAGCGAGCGAGCGTTCGGCCTCCGTAGCAAGAAATTAGGATTGTGGGAAGGGGAGGGCTAATACATTTTATTCAAACGTATGCAGTATACCACTTCGCCGATAGATGGGGAATTCTGATACGATCCTACACAGAGGCTTTAAAGCAACACAAAGGAGTTTCAAAATCGCACCCTCTTACAGGCTGGAAGCAGAAGCTTGCCATAAGGCAAGTCAACTGTAGTTTTTACTTGAACTACAGATCCGCTACCCGATTGGGCAAACTTGTTTAGTGCCATTATAGCCGATAGAGGGCCACAGAGCAAATGCAGCAAGTATCGTTCACCCTGTTATGAGTTGATGGACCACTGAAACGATTTTGACAGCATTATTCTAAGGTATTAAAAGGTCTTTGGGGTTGCTTTAAAGAGAATCTCCAGTAGCAGATTTGACTACGTGTCTGTTGCCCCTCTCTGGCCTGTGTGTCTTGAACAAACTGTCACTGGGACGGGCATCATTTGCATCTTGCTGCGAGACAGTCAGGAAAATCAGACTTGTCTTTTTTTTCTTCTTCTTCGCTCTTCTATAAACAATCTTTGATTGATGCACCCTGATGGAACAGAGAGACTCCATGAATGTCTCCAATTAAGTGTCACTTAAAGTCTGTCTTGTTTTTTTTCCCCCTCATCTTCATGGCTGCCACTCAGTGGTGTTGCATTCCCCCCCGATCAGCAGAGCCAACACACACACACACACACACACACGCAAGTTTTAAAAGAAAATTGGAATGGTGGGGGCATTGTTGAGCAGGCATTTTGGGTGATGTGGCTTTGTGCGTGTGATTGAAGGGCGAGACTGCTTCCGACAGGAGCAGCGACAGGAGTTTACCCACCTCCCCCAACCCCTACACCTCCCCTCCACCAATATGAGTGCAAGCGGAGCGGCCTCTCATCCTCCTCCTCCTACAGAAAGACATCCGTCCGGGTCCCAGTGACAAGAAGATTTCCCTGCTCTCAACTTTACCGTTTTTTATCATTCAAATGTGGCCCATTGATGGGGGCTGTCCTGATTGGCAGGTCGACTCAGAAGTGGAGCGTTCGCGATCTCACAAACGGAAGCCTCATTTGTGGCCGTTCACAATTCCTTCGCATTCTTTTTTTTTCTCTCTCTCTCTCTTTCTCTTCCTTTCTCTCTTCCTTTCTGTCACTCTTTCTCATCCGCTCACTCTTTGAGTCACCCTGTCTCCATCTTGCCCTTGTTTTCACACTTTGCCAACCTCCTCTTTTCTCTCCTTCTCTTGGCCTGTCACACACACACACACACACACACACACACTCACACTCACAACCTTCCTACGATTGCATTTCTGCCACAACAACATTCTATTAATCTTTCTTTAAGTAATGGGGCTGGAACCATGGCCACATTGTTTTGAGGGAAAGATGAGAGGTCCGCTGTGGGACCACTCTGAATGTGGAGGGGTGTGTGTGTGTGTGTGTGTGTGTGTGTTAGTGCGGGACAGGACTAGTTTTCATTGTGTGAGTTCGGAGGGGCAGTGAGGGGAAAGGCGACCTCCCTGAAATGCACACAACATTAGAAATTTAATCCATCACAAGTGTCGCTTCAGTTCCGGCTGGCAGATCACAGGTCTGCCTCAGACCCCCGGAGTGGGTGGACTCACCTGCTTACAGACACACACACACACACACTCACACTTTCTGGCACCCATGTGCACACAACAGTATTAAAACACTCTGCTACATAGTCACATTCATACAACACTCACACATTGTGCGTGACACACTAACCAATGACTCACAAACAAACACACAAGCACACAAAGGTGTGCTGCCACACTTTGCTCCACACTCTGCCATAACACACAGTGCCATAGCAGAACACACACCGGCCACCCAGCATGGCGAGTCCCAGATCCACCTGGACAGCAACATCAAAGAAGGGAGAGCTTTCCATGTGTCATTATGGGTCCAAAACAGCTTCCATTTCTTCCAGTGCACACAGATCTTCACACACACACACACACACAGACGCTTGAACACACAGCAGATATTTCATGTAAGGGCAAAATTGCTGTGGTAAATTGGACATGTTACGTGGTCCATATGTTGTTATTATTCGGGAGTGTACGGTGTTCGCTCAAAATAACACACTCTGTTGAAGAATGGAGTATAGATAAGAGGAGAAAGCACATAAACAAGTGCCCCCCCCCCATTCCCTCGTCCAACACACACACACACACTGGCCTCAACCTTGTCTTAATGAGCCAAGGCCTATGACTCATCTTCAACACGCACATATCTAGCAGTCCATCTTACAAAGGGGTGAAAAAATAAACAAAACAAAACCTAAACGAACGCCTTTTTTCCTAGTCGCGGCCTTGCGGTGACAATGGGAGCATTAAAGCCTCTCTTGTATAACAAGCCGAGCGTGGCGAGTGCAGCATGCCAACGTTATTAACAGTGTTTGCTGTTTTACTGCGCATCAAAGCGAGGCTATTAGCGAGCTCTGTGCTGGAAGAGACCTGGGTCGCTGAGCCTTTGATTACTTCGAGGTTTTTGAAAAAGAAAAGTAATTGGCGGCATGTTAAAGAGAGAAATAACTCTTTTTCTCTTTTTTATGTTTCTTTGTCTCTCTCCATTTTGTTTGCTTTCTTCCTTCTCTTTCTCTCTCTCGTTCTCTCTCTCTCCTTTTCTTTCACTAGCTGCAGATTGTTGTTTATTTGCCTCTTAAATGAGTGCTGGATGGCTAGCGCAAGAGGCAGGCATCATCACAATCTCGTTTGTGTTGGGTGCAGTGAGCTGGCAGAGCGATTTTGTGTTTGTCGTTAATTATTATTTTTCTACAAGCTATTTTTCTTCCAGCTCAGACAAAAAAAATAAACGCTGCCAAGCTGCGCCAGGCTCCTTGTTGGTCCAAATCAAGACATTCAACCCTTTCACTCTCTTTCTCTATCTCTCTCTCTATCTGTCTATTTTTCTTTCTGTCTCCCTCTTTCTCTCAGCGGCTTCCGTTAGGCCTTTCTTCCTGGCTAATTAGGATGTCGCCCGGCGGTCCCCGGTGCTGGAAACCCAATGCCCCATGCTGGTGCTGCAGGCCCAGACTGGCTGACTGGTCTTAGATTGATACCTCGGGTCATGTGCCACCCAATAAGCTCCTCCATCAGCCCCCTAAGACCCCCTTCACACACACACACACACACACACACACACTCGATGCAGCCAGATTGACTTTCACCTTTTCCTTATCCTCTGTGTCTCATCACCCCCCCCCCCCCACACACACACACACACACACATACATACACATGCAAACACTCATAGACACACAGACACACACAAAAGACACTGCGCTTGTGTTGATGATCCATGCAGAAGATTGGACGTCACTCTGATGGCGACAGGCTGTATAAAAAGTTCAGTTGTAGTCTCAACCCTCCCCCCACCCACCTCAGAAAAATAAATAAATAAATAAAATCCCAAGCGCAGACAGTGAATCATTTTTGGTCTGGGGTGAATGTCTTAGTCTGCCTCCGTTGGTTAGCCATTAAAAACCACACTACATTCACCACACTGCTGCTTAAACACGCACATGAAGGGATAATGGCTTCTCGTCCAAGAGTCTGGCCCTGGAGATTGTGTTGATAAATTGCCTTTTTTTCATTGTGTGGGGCCTTCTGAAAGACGCCGCTATCGTGGTCATGCGGATGCATTTGCAGTCACATAACCTCTTCATTCTTGTGATCATAAGAATTCTCAGGATCTGCATGAGAGATTATGAAAAAAATTATATCGCCAAGGATTGTTATCGTTGGTGAGACACGGAAGACGTACTCTGGAGAGCCAGAAAGATAAACTAGCGAGACAATGTATAGGAAAACAAGTTTTTTGTTATTGTGCATTTCTCTCTCTCTCTCTCTTTCTCTCTCTCTCTCTCTCCCTCTTATTCTCTCTCTCTTTCTCTCTCCTTCCCTCTTTCTCTATCTCTCCCTCTCTCTCTTCTTCTCTCTGTTTGTGTGTGTGTATTAGAGGAAACAGAAGCAGTCCCTGAGGGTGCTCATGAAAGTGTCAGTTGAGCCGGAAAGCAAAAGCCATTTTGTGTGTGTATTTGTGTGTTTGTGTTTGTCTGTGTCATGTACCATCTGATTTTTGCACACAAGAAGTAGAGGTCTGGGGCATTTAAAATAGGCTGCTTTTTGAACAAGAAGACAGAAATCCCTCCTCAAAGATTTGCTCATGTGGCTTCTATGCACTATTTACTCTCTGAAGCCCTGGCCACACACATCTGTGGCTTTGTGTGTGTGTGTGTGGTGTGTGCATACACATGTCTCCGTGTGTCAGTTTGAACACGCTTTTGTATGCATGTGTCTCTACATGTACTTGTTTGTGCACATAGTTTTTGTGTGTACGCACACGTGTGTGTGTGTGTAATGTGAGAGAGGTTTTTGGTTGTGTGTGTGCGTGTGTGTGACTCAGCTTGGTTCAGCTAAGCTCCTCTCCACTTATCCATGACTGGTCTGTCGACTTCCTACTTCTACTGTTGCAGGATGGCAGGGTTGAAAGATGTACCACTGACACCCTACCCTAAACACACTCACTTTCACACACACACACACACACACACACACACACACCAGCTCAACAGGCCCTCTGTCTGTCTGTGCGTTCCTTCACTCAATGGCTGGCCCATCTGTTGACTGGCCCTGTTGCTGTGGGGGCCGGAAAGCTGGGAATGTGCACAGGCCCCTGGGGGCCTCCAGTGTGTGTGTGTGGATGGGCTCCCCGGCTGCTGAAAAGAGCCGTCCCCGCCGCTCCTCCTGCTGAATAGAGGGGGCTGAGGCGTTTACAGGGGCGGGGTGTCATTACCAACCACCCCTCATTCACACACACACACACACACACACACACA
>JAGFZM010000094.1:1075462-1085462 GCA_017657215.1 Limnothrissa miodon | reverse complement strand
AAAGAAAGAGGGACGAGAAGAGGGAGAAAGAGAAAAACGAGCCTATAGAGCTCTTTTCCTCTGAGATTTTCCCTCTCGGTTCTCCCTGACTCTTATGTTCTACCCATGCTAGTGGCTTGTGCATTACATCTGATTCCATCTCTGGAGGAACAATCATAGGAACCCTGAAATAGTTCAGTTATCAGTGCCTTAAAAAATCCCTACGTATCTGTCAGGGTGGTTACGTTTGATTATAGTTGATTACAGTCTCCATCGCCTGTGATATCTGAATTCCTCTCTCTGAATACATCTGTGCTGATTATCTTTCGCCCTCAGACTTGTTAGTTTTTCCGTTTCTGTTCAGTTTATTCCCTGATTTGTTTCATCTCTTTTGAAGACGCCCTGTGTCAGTGCAAGTCTAGTGCCACATTATACGGAGCAAACACTCCAAGTGACCTCTTGTGAAGTCCAAATGTTTATACCGACATAGTAGCAGATCCTGGAGCACCGCCAGCCTACCCCACCCCACCCCCACCTCCACCCCCATCCCCACCTTTAACCCTACTAGAGCCTGGGGCCAATAATATGCTTAATTTTTACTCATCAACCTTCTCTTTCATACAAGAGCACCTGTGCTGTGATGGCCCATTCATCAAACTGTTCCGGAACGTTAGGTGCCAGTGCATTCTTCTGAGCAACACCCATTTTTAATTGCCGCCATTGATTCCAGTCATACCCACGGCACGTATCTGTTTTAAGCGGAGTAATAAGCACGCCGTCGTGGAGCTAAACGCTCGCACGGAAGATTCCAGATGAGAGCATAAATAACACTGTGTGTGTGTGGGGGGGGGGGGGGGGAGTACGGCCCTGACAAGCACACAAGAAATAATTTTTCAATAATCTGCGGCTCGAGCCCTCGGCTGTTGACAGCAGAGATGAAATATTCAGCGGCGGGCTTTTGTGCGAATGTTACGAGGCGGGCTCAGAAGAACAGGACAGTGGGAGAGAGGGAGAAAAAGAGAGAGAGAGAGAGAAATAGAAAGAGAGAGAGAGAGAGTTGTGCAAGGATGGGATCACAGGACCTCGTTGATTGGAACAAAAACTGCAAGTGAAATAATCACAAGTTCGCTGCTTCATCTGTCCTGGGGTGTGTTGATTGAAATATTAACATCCATTCTAATGTTGAATTTGTTCTGAGAGAACAAGTGGCTTTATAGTTAACGCCAGCTTCGTGTAAGTGTTACTGTACATGTTAATGCTTACAGTAAGTGTGCTGAAGTTACATTGAATATCTTCGTTTCACTGATCTCAGAACAGTGCTCTCCCATTGTCTGGTAGTGTAACTCTGGCTCCAGAACTGTGCTGAGGTAAATAGTGTACATATGTGGATGGGTTTGTCATTGACAGAGCTGCAGTTCGGCAGCCAGCACACAGCACATCCCACTGATAGAACCCCCCCACCACACACACACACACGGCTCAGAGAAAAACACATATTTAAATGTATAGAAACATACACACAAACACACACACATGCTTGCCAGCAGACCAGCACGCACATGCACACACACACACACACAATATACACACACACACACACACACACACACACACACACACAACTAGCGCGCAAGCATGCATACACACATGCATACACATGCCCACACATACACACAGAATACACACACACGCTGGCGGGCAAGCATGCATACACGCACATGCAAACACACACACATATGCAGCATCTTAGATTTATGGCCTAGGTGAAGATTGATTAGTGCCGTCACAAGCCCTGATGTACGGCTGGCGTTCACCCCCGCCCAAGCCATCAGCACTCTCTCTTTCTCTTTCTCTCTCTCTCTCTCTGTCTATCTCTCTCTCTCTCTCTCTCACACACACACACAAACACACAAACACACACACACACCAGCACCACTCACCCACCCACCCACCCTCCCAAACACACAAATCCTCAAGCCTTCTCTGACAGTCAGCCAAAGCTGTCGCACCAGTTAAAGCCCTTGCAGACAGACTGCTGTTTTAGGCATTTCCTCTGATACTCCCATCAATCAGCACAGTCCCACTCCCATGTGGTGCAGAGGAGGTGGCAGCATGTGTGTGTGTGTGTGTGTGTGTGTGTGCGTGTGGGTGTGGCTCCATACCATGGCGTGTTTTTCCTTTGCATACCTAATAAACTAGCGTTAGTTGGGGGTCTGTTTGTGTTCTCCGAGGAGACTGGAGACTGTGTCTGCCTTAGCGCTGGTAGTGCACCGAGGGCCCTTTCTTCAGGAGCTGTGCAGAAGGGAGAGTGCTCGTAAATTGCAGGGCTCGGGGCAACCGGCTATGAAGCAGGTGTGCATTAGGCATTCCGCGCACACACACACACACACACACACACACACAGATTCACAGAGGCAGGAAGGATGCAACTCAAGTCCCATTAGCTGCAAACGAGCTCTCTCCTGTTAGAAGAGTCAAGGGGAGGGAAGTGAAGTTAGTGTGTGTGTGTGTGTGGTAGCTGGTAGTCCAGACTGGCTACCACCAGACTCATCCCTTTCTCTCTCCCACAGGCAGCTAAATCAGTGGCAGCTTAAAGGACTGGCAACTTTAGCCCGTCTGCTTTATGCCTCTGGAGGCGTGGGATGTTCTCTTTCTGACTCTCCGTCTCTTTTTCTCTCTCCTCTCGTTCCTCAGGTCTCTCTGTGGGCGGTGCCCCCGGCTGTAGTTTCCCTCCCGCGCTGCCATGCTGGCCTGCCTGCAGAGGAGGCAGAACCCGCCGCCCCAGCACCACCACCACCACCACCACCACCCCCACCACCACCCCCCGCTCTGCTCCGGCAAGGCCCTGGAGACGCCGCCTCCGTCACACGCCCTCAGCCGAAAATGTAAGTTACACCATCAGCAGCACCACCGTCATGCAGAGGAGAGGTGGGTTAGGGGTTGGAAGTGAAAGGTGTGTGTGTGTATGTGTGTGTGTGTGCGTGTGTGTGTGGAGGAGGGTGCCACATGGGATGGCACAGAGGGGAGGGGTGGGTTAGGTCTTCAGAGTGAAAGGAGTGTGTGTGTGTGTGTGTGTGTGTGTGTCAATGGTTGGGCGGGGGGGGGGGGGGGGGGGGGGGGGTCAGGGCTAAGGTCTGCAACTTCTGACCCTTGGCCCCCATAGTTGTTTGGTGTCCATGGATACGCCTGTCGTCTGGGTGCGACAGGGTCCAGTGCTGGGCTGTAAATGTGAAATGGAGCAAATGCCAATAAGTGTGAGCTTTCACGGCAGGAGGCAGCATTCTTAGACAAGCTGCATGTTATAACAATACCAGGTGCTGCGCTCAGAGCTGTTGCCTTTGGAAGCAATGACTAGGTCTGTTCTTTCTTTCTTTCTTTCTTTCTTTCATTCTTTCTGTCTTTCTTTCTTTCTTTCCTTCTTTCTTGTGTTTCTTTCTTTCTGTCTGACTATCCTTTCATGAACCAAGAACTATTCTCCAACTACAAAAACTGATGCATGCGAATGTGTATGTGAGTGTGGGAGTGTGTATGTGTGTGTGTGTGTCTCTCTCTGTGACAGAGGGAAATGTGTGTGTCTGAGATGTTGGCCTAGAGCCCTTACCCTTTCTCTTATCTCTCAAAGACTTGACCCCAACCTCGGGCTCTTGTTCATTTTGAACAGTGATCATTGCTCTGTGTGTGTGTGATGTGTGTGTATTATGTACTGTATGTGCGTGTGTGTGTCTGTGTGTGTGACAGTGTGTGTGTGTCTGTGTGATGTGATGTGATTTAAAACCCTTTGGTGAAGGTTGCCAGCATCTGTTTTTCACGGTTACACTGAAGACGAGTGGCAAATCCTCTGCTCTCCCCACGCAATGGCAGCGGCAGTGGTGGCGGATGCGAAGGCAGCCTTCATTCTTCGGGCTCGGGGCCTCCCCTGCAGCGGGCTGCTAAAGAGCGGGACAGGATATAGAGGGGGTTTGCTCGTCAGCAGACCAGAAGTGATTATCTGGGCCCACTGCCGCATGTGGTCAGTGCAAACAAACCCTGTAACCCCTGCCAACACCACCACCACCAGTAATTGTTGTCGTTTGAGAGCACAACATGCCTGCATATTAGAACCTTTGTGGGAGAATACCTTTGTGGTATTAGGTATTTGTATAAGAACCTTGAGACTGATTTTTGTTTGTGTGTGTGTGTGTGTGTGTGTGTGTGTGTGTGTGTGTGTGGGAAGAGGGGCAAAGGGGTTGTAAATTGTGTCTGAGGGGCCCTTGTGACTTGGTAAACATGAGTGTTTGGTCCTCAGCTGATAAATTCCGACATTCCCACCCCAGGTCTAGCCCAAACGAAATTCACCCTGACCAATGCTGCAGAGCTGTTGTGGGGGAAGTCAATGTGTGGCCATTGATAGCTTGTGCAGTTGTTTTATTTTGTCTGCTGAATGTCTCACTTGTGACCGCTGTGAAGAGGTCAGTCTAGAAGTGCTTTAAAGGGCTTGTTTTTCATGGGAATCACTGCCAACGTCGTCGTGTTCTGTTATCTTTTACGGTCACATTTTCTCAGCCAGGCAGAGAGCACTCTCAATGTCATTCTTTCCTGGAACCACGCACTCTGAAGGATATGTTTCCTCAGAAGTCTGCCAGCAGATGTTGGCTCGGACCGGACCTGAGTGTCCTTCAGCTTGCATCAGTGAGAGCGTTAATAACCCCTAACCCCCCCACCCCACCCACCCACCCCCACCCTACGCTCCGGTCAAAGGGAGGCTACGTGACAAGGTAACTCTGCCCCAAGGTTTTACAGCAATAACAACACAAGAAGAATGAGGGCAAATGTGTTTTTTTTTCTCCTATTCCATAAATACATGCTCCCCTTGGATTTTCCTCGAAACACAACAGATTAGCCTTTAACCGAACGGCAGTGCGGGACGAGCAGGGTCTCAGCTGTTTTTAGAGCCTTCCAAAAGCGTTTTTGCCCTTTTGTTTCGTGCAATGGTGGCAGTGTCCAAAGGCAAGCAAGCCGATTAGAAGGGGCTTGGGTTTAGAGAGAGTTTTGCATGAGAGGATGAGGAGGAGGAGAGAGAGAGAGAGAGAGAGCGAGAGATAGAGAGAGAGAGAGGGAGTGAGACAGTGGGCTAACCCCCTCTGGCAGAAGCAGTTCAGTTTCAGCCTAAGCTTGGAGCGGCTTTAAGGTAATAGGATGGTGTGGAGTCCCCCCACCCCACCACCCCAAAGCTCTCACGGTGGCCTGAGATGTGTTGGCTACTGATGTAAGCAAGAGGAGCTTTCCATGGGAAAATCCCTTATGGTTTCCAGTGCTTTTAAACAAAAAAGCACATTCTTGTGTTCTTGATATTGATAGAAGCAATGTAATCTCCAGTGTGTTTTTTTTTTCCTCGTTCTTTTTTTTTTTTGGCATGTTTGTGTAAGTTCTCAAGTGCAGATTCTCACGGACAGAGTGGTGCCCGGTGTATTGATGACATGCGAGAGAGACAAGCAGCCGAGCAGACAAGCCTGTCAGTGTGAGTGACGGGATGTGGGGTGTCAAAACGGATGCGCCGACAAGAAGAGAGAGCGAAAAAAAAGAAGAGAATTGAAAGGCAGGGGAGGAAGGAGAAGGACAGAGAAGAGAAGAAAAGTGGAAGGCTGAGGGAAAAGGAAGAGAAATGGCGAGGGAGAGAGGAAAAGAGAGGAAGCATGAGGAGTGGAAGAGGGCACTCAGAGAAGGAGAAGAAAGGCCGCCACGGCCATCTTAATCGATTCCCTCCCTCCAATTTCCCCAGGATTAGCCCACTTCCTCAGAGGGCCCCGTGCTCAGGCAGCCAGCAGGAGCTTGGCCCTGGCGATCAATACGAGAAGAAACACTCTCTCTCCTTCCCTCCTTTTGCCTTCTCTCTCTCTCTTTCCCTCTCTTTGTCTCTTGTTCTTTCTCTCTATCTCTCCCTTTCTGTCTTTCTCTCTATTCACCTGTTAAAAGGCTTTGGCCTGAGCTGTGCTCGTGGTTAGTTCCAGGGGAGTGTGTGTGTGTGTGTGTGTGTGTGTATGTGGGTTCACATGGGTTTAGAGCAGTGACAGGGAGCTCTGTGGAGAAGGAGGAGGTCAATGTGTGGGGTGAGGAGAAGGAGGAGGAGGAGGAGGTGCATGTGACATTTACTCACATGCAGCTCACACACGTGTGTGTGCATTTGTGTGTGCATGTTTGTTTAGTGCGTGCGTGCATCAGTGTGCACGTTCATGTGTTTTAGATAAATTTGGTTGTGTGTGTGTGTGCGTGTGTGTGTGTGTGTGTGTGTGTCGGCGGGGGGACTGCTTGGCAGGGACAATAGAGTGTGTCCTGTAATGATGGAGAACACTCAGCAGAGGAGCTGGCAGCACTGGGGAGTGGAGAGGTGAGCGTTGCCATTTGCATCTGCTGTCCTTTGCACAAAAGCAGCAGGCGGGCTGTTCCCTCCATCTTCCTCTCTCTATCCCTCTCTCACTCTCTCTCTCTCTTTCTCTCTCTGTCTTTCTCTCTGTCCCCATCATCTCTCCCTTTATTACTGCCCTGCTGTCCCATCCCCCTTTCTCTCTCTCTCTCTTTCTCTCTGTCTCAAGGCATCATTCTCTCGTTCTTTTGCTTGTTATCTCTCTCCGTCGCTCACTCGATACCTTTCTTTCTCTCTATCTTCCCTTCATTCTCTCTCTTGGCTCGTTTGCTTGGTATTTACAGTACCCCATTCTTTCCTGTCTCTGTCATCCCTCTCTTACACACACACACAAACACACACACTGTTTGACTAAGTGTGTGTGTGTGTGTGTGTGTGTTTTGTGAGGGTAGTGTTGTGTTATGTGTGTGTGTGTATGTGTGTGTTTTGGGGGGGTTGTGTGTGTGTGTCTGTGTGTGTGTGTGTGTGTGGGTATGGGTGTAGTGTGGCATGCAGATGCTGAGCGCCTACACAGTTCATTGATGCGACTCCCATTAAAAATCCCTCATACCCTCAATAAAAAAGGGCTTAACTGGCTCCCACATCAGCTGCAAGCGTTCAGATCGGCTCGCCAGACAATCAATTTCCCTGGAGTGCACCGAGCTAAGCGGGCCAAACAGGAGGCGGCGAGGGGGATGTTTCCATTATCACAGTCCTCTCACTGTCTGGAGAGAGAGAGAGACAGAGAGAGAGATAGATGGAGGGAGTGAATGAGACGGAGATGGAGACAGAGAGAAAGAGGGTGAGATAGATATATGGAAATAAGAGAGCAATGTACTTTACATGGAAACTGAAGCAGCCGAGGGAGATGGAGAATGTGTGAAAGAGGAGGAAGAGAGAAATACAGAGAGAGAGAGAGAGGGAGAGAGTGATGGGGTCTTTGTAAAAAAGCCATTGACTGTGCACCCTTAAAAATATCATATTGGATTAGCCTCACTGGGGTTAGCATTTGGAATTAGCTCTCTCCTCACCGCTGAATTAAAAGGGAATGTTGAGCGTCGCTTAAATTATAAATCATGGCCGCGTACTTCCAGCATGCCGAGATTCCTCGTGCATGTGCCGGGCTGCCAGCACCCGGCCCTGTCATCTTTAATTAAATCCCCCCTTTTGGATGACATTTGCAGAGCCCCCCCTCCCCTCCGCTCCCCTCTCTCCCTACTGCACCACCACTCTCCAGCACCAGTCTGTTTGCCAGTGGCCTCCATAGTGACATGAAAATGGGAGAGAGAGAGAGAGAGAGAGAGAGAGAGAGAGAGAGAGAGAGAGAGACAAAGAGCGAGGGAGATGGAGTCAGTTGAACAGCTTCATTAGGGTTGGTAATAACAGTATGGTTACAAGGCTGTTGTGTTGGCAGGGAAGTTGTTTTTTTTTAGTTATTTTTCTTTTTTTCCCCCCTCCCCTTCTGTCGTTTGTTAAATTAGTGCCATCTTTCTTTCGTCTTCTGCTCCCCTTTTCTACCTTGTTATCCAAAAATCTCTTTGTTTGCTTAGCTGGTTTGAGATACTCTGCAAAGCCAAAACAACGTCCATCCAACCCTTTGGCGCTCAACTGCTCCTAACTGTCATCTGAAGCTAACCTCAGGCTGACCTTTACGGCTAACTTGCTACTTCCTTCCTTCTGCTAACCTGAGCCTGCACGCTAAGTTTGTGCTAAGTGCTAAGCCTATTTGTATTCCTCTCTGTCAACGGTGCCTCAGCAGATAGCAGGGGTGTGAGGAGAGAAAGGACGGGACAGAAGGGATTATTGGACTGTGCCAGCTATAGCAGGCTTATGTGAGACTTGCATCATGCACCCTAGCGGACAAGACAGACGGACAGACAGACAGACAGGCAGGCAGGCTGAGCGCAGAACTCAGTTAGCCCTGGGCAGGCCACTAAGGAGAGGTCCTCATTTGACCAGGATGGTCTACAGATAATTTCAGTTTCTCGCTCTTGTGTCAAACGGAGATAGCTTTCGCTTGAAGCGACCAGCCCCCACTCCCACCTCCCACCCCACACGCACGCAGTCTGACACTCAGTTGTTTTTGCTGAGAGAAAAAAAAATGACAGTTTGAATTATTAAAGCATGATCTATTACTTAATATGCGGTGCGGACCGAAAAGATGGATTGATGTGCAAATATTTCAGTGACTTATTGTTTTTCCTTTAGAAAAAAAGAAGCTGCTTCCCTATTAGTTGGTTTAATATTTTATAGCCTACCAACAAACTGTTTTTGCCTTGAAGCAAGAAGCTAAGCAAATGAGAGATATTAGGTTGGAATGCAAGCAAGGTGGACCTGAGCTTCCATTGTTGTCTTAGTCTGCTTTGTCTTTGACAGACAATTGAAGTGTCTCATTCCTCTGTGCCATCATAAACCCCACACCTGGCCAGCCAGACACCCATCACCTTGCGCTCGGCACAGGGGGCATCATGGGGGCTCAGGGCTGGAAGGCATACCTGCTGGCGGCGCCACCCCCGTCATGGTCACGCTCGGTCGCGTGCCCCCGGTGGGCATTCACGCCCGAGGCCCTGCCTCTCAAGCCTCGGCCAACCGGCCCATATGGCAGTGTGACATCATCGGTCAGGGTCACAGGAACCAATCAGGCCAAACTGGATTAAAGACCTCACAAGACCGGATGGCACAGAGGCAGAGGACAGAGTCGAATGAAGGAGAGAGGAAGAGGTGGGGAGGGGGCAGGGAGGGAGGGAGAGAGAGAGAGGGAAGGAGGAAGAGAGAGCAGAGAAAAAGCCACAAGACAGAAAAAAGATTTATAGAAATCGCTTCATCACGAATAAAAGAATCCAAGGAGACAACTGCTAGCTTGAAGAATGTGTGCATCAGACATCAACCATTATTTGTGCATATAATCTCAAGGAAATCACTTTTACATTTACCAACGATACACATATTGCTGGTAAGCCACATATCAGTGACTATTATGAAGCCGGCTCTCTGTCGACATTGGTTCTGATTTCCAGCTGCTGTTTCAGTGTCTGTGTCGACATGGCTCTAGCCAGGACTGGCTGACCTGTTTTAGTGTTTGCTCAGTGCGGGTCTGAATGCAGCATCAAAGGGAGTTTGCTGCATGTGAGGAGGCAAGCGCAGACACCACTGCCAGGGCTGGACCCTCGAGAGCCTCTTCACATCGGACTCAAAGAGCATGCATCACCCTGCCTGGATTTTTAATTTTTTTTTCTTCTGTATGGAAGTCTGTGCGTGTGTGTGTGTGTGCGTGTGTGTATGTGTGTATGTATGGATGTGTGTGTGTGTGTGTCTGTGTGTGTGAGAGAGTGTTTGTGTGTGTACGTGATTTAAAACTAAGTAGCACCCATTAACTCTAGCTAAAATAACATTTTAATGTTTTTTTTTTCTTGCTGGCGGTAATCACTCCATTTGCACAATTTACATCTGTGGTGTATCTGACCATTCGTTTGACTTTTAGGAGGCAAAATGTGTTTTTAATTGAATTGAAAGGGATTATTTGCAATAGTAAAGACGTCTTAAGTGGTTCACTTTCCTGAATGTAACTGCATAGTTGAAATGTGTGTGTGTGTGCGTGTGTGTGTGTGTGTGTGTGTGTGTGTGTGTGTGTGTGTGTGTGTG
>JAGFZM010000094.1:1045361-1062857 GCA_017657215.1 Limnothrissa miodon | reverse complement strand
TCTCTCTCTCTCTCTCTCCCTCCTTCTCTCTCTCTCTCTCTTCATCTTCTCTCATGGCCGCCCCCACCCTTCAAGGACAGGCCAGGAAGAAGCGTGAAGGGCATGGTGGAGACTGGGGGTTGGGGGGGGGGATCGGGGGCTTTTGGGGGATGTGTGTGTGTGTATATGTGTGTGTGTGTGTGTCTGTGTGTGGTGGGCGGATAGGCGGACGGCTCCATCAGTCAATGGGCTGCCCTCTGCTCCGTCTGACCTGCACCAGGGTCAAGACGGACCCGCCTCCGTGCCCACTGCTGTCATCTCTGCTGTCACCGACGCATGTTATCTGTCAGCGCAGGGACTCTGTGTGTGGCTATGTGTGTGTGTGTGTGTGTGTGTGTTGTTAGTGGACTCATCTGTGAGTTTTGTGATTGGGTGTGTATGTGTGTGTTTTTTTTTGAGGGACACACAGTGAGACGAGGCCTTCCTTTCTGTTATTTCCCCACAACACACACACACATACACACACTCGCACTCCCCACCTCGCTGGGGCAGCATGGCATGGCACTAATGAGGGCTGGCATTTGGAGACGGGCAGCTTCGACACGCGGGCATTGTTCGGTGCCAGGCGCCGTGTGATTAAGGAGGAAGGTCAGGCAGCTAATTGCCACCCTGCCACAACGCCTTCTCTCTCTCTCTCTCTCTCTCTCTCTCTCTCTCTCTCTCTCTCTCTTGTCCTCTCGCACTTCTTTACTCTTATTCCTTCTCTCTCTCATTCTCTCTCAATATATCTCTCTCCCCCTCTCTCTATTTGTCTCTCTCTCTCTCTCTCTCCCTATCTCTAACCATAAAGCAGATCAACAAAGCATATGTGTTTATGTGTCTGTGTGTGTGTGTGTGTGCTCCTCCTGGTGTTCCCAAGTGCTCATATAGCCGGATGCACCGTAGATGTTGTCATCTCAGGTAGTCTTGTTAGTCTTTTTATGATTCTTTTACACTGTCGGATGCTGAGTTTTGCGGCTGTCCTCATTTTAGGCATTTGGATGTGCTCTTGGTAATGTCATTTTTTCTGTGTTGTTATTTCTGCTTTGTTTTTGTTTTTTTGTTTAGTTATTATTTATGTGGAAGATAGACTTGAAGGTGCTGTGTGTTAGCCTCTCTATGGTCTAGACTGAAGAGAGAGAGAAAGGAAGAGAGGGAGTCAAACTCTGGAAAAGACAGAGACATTGCTGAGGGTGCGACTGTCTCTGGGAAAGATCTTTCATCTTTTTTGAGGCCAGGGTGTGTGTGGGGTGTACTGATGCGATTGGGAGGCCTAGTGCCCATGAGGGTTGTCAGCATGGCATGGGGCACCTGTTGGCATATCCTCCTCCTGGCACTGGCCTACATTTGTGTGCGGCGTAGGATGTGAGGCCGCTGTCTGGTTTGCTATTGCTTACGCCGCTTCTAACGACAACGGCCAACCGTAGGTGACACATCCCTCGATTCACTTCAGTGAGCCTGTCTGCTTGGGTGTCCGTCAGAGAGAAAGTGAGTGTGCATGCACACACACTCATGCGTGTGTGTGTGTGTTTTTTTCTTGTACATGTGTGTTTAGAGATGCATATTGGATAACCCAATGCCACTTTCCGACATTCAACCATAGTATCTCCGGGTTAGTTCTTTAAAAGTCAGCCTAGGATCAAACGAAACACCATCACTAACCATTACCATCACCTCTTGTCCACCTTTCCAACACCCACCCACCCCCTTAAAGGTGGAGGGTGCGCTGGTGTGAGAAAGATAGATGGATGAGAGAGAAAGATATATTGGTGTGGGTGAGGTGGTGGAGGTGGTGTTGGAGCGAGTGGCTAATCCCTGTGTCCAGTGAGCTGTGAAGCCCTTTGATGCCAGGTCGGGTTGGGCGCACGGGCCTCAGAGGTGTTGTCAAACAATGGCTGAAGAAACAAATGCAGATGTGTTGGGCCTATGTGACTGCTGACAGTGAGAGAGAGAGAGAGAGAGAGAGAGAGAGAAAGGATGGATGAGTGTTCTCGGTTCTCAGCATACTGTATTCAGGGCTGGAATGAATATGGAGGCCTGACATGCATGCAGACTTACTGATGCGGGTCGAGGAAATCTAGCTAAGCTAAGCTTTAATGATTGCACCTCTTTTGGCTGTTTTTCATCTATTTGGGGCAAGGGTTACACCTTCCTTGGCAGGTAATTAGGAATATTAATGTGTGTGTGTGTGTGTGTGTGTGTGTGTGTGTGTGTGTGTGTGTGTGTTTGCGGATGTGTGCATGTGTCTGTCTGGGTGGGTGGGTGTGTGCATGTTTTTGTGTGTTTGTGTTGACGTATGCATCTGTTTGTGTGTGTGTGTGTGTGTGTGTGTGTCTGTGTGTGTTTGTGTGTCTGTCTGGGTGTGTGTGTGTGTGTGTGTTTGGGGGTTGGCTAAGTGTGGCACCGCAGCTCATTTAAAGCATGTGATGATCAAAGGTGTTTGCCTCTCCTGTCCCTCATGCACTGCAGATCAGAGGCAGGGGAAAAGTCACCTTTTTACTCGTGTGCATTTGCATGTGGACGACGGGCAAGCAGCTTTGAAAGCCGTCGTGTTTACTCCGCGATCCAGATCGAATGAAATAACAACCACCCACCCCCTCGTCCCCGCATCACACGCCGACACACACTCGCGCGCGCACACACACACTCACTCTCTCACACATAGATATGTACACAGACACGCACACGCATGAACTTTCACAGGAACACACACATCTACATGCACAGGCACACGCACACACACTCACTCACTGACGAAAACACACACATACATACACCCAAATACACACTCACACTCACACTCACACACATTTACACCCATACACGCACACACACACACACACACACACTCAGGTCGGTGGCAGTTCTTCTGCCACCACATCAAAGTGCCAGAGTGTTGGCTGCTGCAGAACCGAGGAGGTTTGAAAGTTGCCCCCCTCCCCTCCTCTCCGCCCAACTCTATCCTTCATCCAACACTCCCACTCCTCTCACCCCCACCCGCTGCTCAGGGTGTTGAGGTGCGGACGGATGCCAGTGACAGCTCTCCTTCGCTTCTGACCCACACACCACCTCCAATTAGGTGCTGACTGAGCAGTCACTGCCGCCACCCGCACTGCCTTGCTTTCATCAGGGCATCCAGAGACCTCAGTGTGTGTGTGTGTGTGTGTGTGTGTGTGTGTGCGCGCTTCTGTGCAGCGCAACACAGTGTTGTTGTGGGCAGGACAAGAGCATCTGCTGATGGGAAGCAGGCCAAAATGCCTTGTGGTACACCACAGAGGTGTGTGTGTGTGTGTGTTGCTTCCCCCCTCCTTACATCTTTCTCTCTCAATCTCTCTTTTTCTTTTTAATGCACAGACACACACACACACACACACACATACATACACACACACACACATTCTTTCTTGAGCTTTCTCTCTCTCCATTTTTGCCTTTTGATGGTTGACTCAGAGTTCTTTCCAATCTCTGGCTTGCCCCTGCGTGGCCAGTAGCACCTGTGGCGGGGGAGAAGGAACGGCGTGGTTGTTTGTTGTCAGTTTCAGAAGCCTGACATGACTGCCAACAGAAGGGCTGTACAAGTGCAGGTCTTTTTTCATGTGCGGGTTTGGCTGTTCTTTTGTTGAATCTCAGGCCGTCTTGATGTAAGCTCCGAATCTCTGCTGAAATGTATTTATTTATTTATTTGTTTGTTTGTTTTCTTTTGGTATTTTTTTTAATGGTGCTGTGCCAGTATCTCCGTTAGAGGAGTGGCGACGTGTGAAAAACTAATGGGTAATGGAAAGTGAATGAGGGCTCAGACAGGGATTTCTGTTCTAGGCGTTCAATCGTGGGCCAGAGAGAGAAAGAAAGAGAGAGAGACCTCTTTTCTTAGCACTTTCTTGAGGTCATGATGACATTTGCTGACAGCACCATTTAGCGTTTCTTTTTTTTTGGGGGGGGGGGGGGGGGTCTTTTTCTTAATGCGCCTTTCCCCTAAAAATGTCATCTCTTTTTCTGAGGAGGTTGCAAGTCATTTGTGGCAGTTGATTTATCACTTGTAAATGGAGTGTGCCCCCCCACACGTATACACACAGACACACCACCACCCACTTCACACCCAACCCTTCAACTCACTTTTTTCTGAACTAAGTAGCCATGAAATTGCCTGAATAATGTCGTTTGAATTCAATCTTGCCACGGCCTCCCCCTCCACATCACACCACCTCTGCCTCCCTCACACACACACACACACACACACACACACAGACATACACATGAGCGCATTTGGCTTTGTCCTAGCATTGGGAGTGAGTGAGCATGTGTGTGTGTGTGTGTGTGTGTGTGTCTGTGTGTGTCATTGGAGGTCATTTTGTGGGGACTGAGCGGATCTGGTGACCCAGGTCTTTCAGAGGAGCCGAATTAGGCCCCCCTCTGGGGTATTAGCCCACTGCCCCTCTGTCCTTCAACTGGCCCAGGTGGGGGTGATGAGAGGAGACCCAACAGGCCCAGATGTGCTCAAATCGATAGGAGCTGCAGGCATTTCCTGGACCTGATGACAGTCCAATCCTTTCATTTGTCTTGCTTGCATTCTTTGATTCCCACTTGAAGAACTAATAGGGATTTTCTTATAATGGCCAAAATCAGATTTAGTTTTTTTTTTTAATTATTATTTTGGCTCCTCACACAGAATATCAGCTTATACCTTGTCTCTGCAAACGCAATGTCATTAATGTAAGTTAAATTTAAAGATGTATTTCCCTCTAATAATGGCGATGTGTTGTACAGAGACATACAGGAAGCTGTGTGTTCATACAAGGAAGATGATTTGTCAGTGGTGATGACATAGCTGTCAGAGCTGCCAATCACTCTGATTGATACTCTCCTGTGATAGACGCAATCATTGTGAAAACCAGGTTACGAATTCCCTGTAGTTAGTGGAGGGGTGGCAGCATGGGCCAGGCCCTCATTTACCACTGGTTAGATTGAATAATTGAGCTATTCCCATGGCCAGGAGGGCTAAGACCTAGTGGGGCTACTTATAAATCTCATCTGTGTCAGTGCAATTAAACAAGCCTTTATCAACCCTTTTACCACTCTCCTTTTCGCTTCTCCCTCTCTCTCTCTCTCTCTCTCTCTCTCTCCCTTTCTCTCTCTTTTTCTCTCATTTCTCTTTCTCTATTTTCTCCTCTCTCCTCTTCCCGTTTCCAAGGGTAACCCAGTTCCACGCCAAAGTGAGTCGGAATTCATTTCACATAAGCTCTGACAGTGCCTAAGGTGCCTCGCTCCCAAAAGATTGAGTTTTTTTTTTTTTTTTTAAAAGGACCAATTTGTCCAGGGATGAACTTCCTCCACAGCGGCAGGCTTTTAAGAGACAGAGGAAAAAGGCTGGGTAATTATGGGATGTTGTGGGCAAAGTGATGTTAAAGAACACCTGTCAGATGTCCAGGGTTTTCCCCCCCACCCCGCTTGAGCCAGACAAAAAAAACAGATTCCAAAGCACACTTTCTGAAAGCATGATAATTTAACGTTTCACCCAGGAAATCAGCTGACTACACTGTGTACAGAAAAACAGCTCTATTTCTATCCATCAGAACTGATTGCCTCAGAATTAAGGCTTTTTAAGGCTTTACATAAATTAGTGTAAATTTATGTAATTTATGTAATTCAATTTATGCTAAAGGGACACAGGTTGCAGCCAGTCATGTAGATACAGCAACACACTTGGACCTATAAATATAGTAGTGACAAAGTGCAAAACCTCTGCCTGAGACTGATGTTTTTGCCTGTGAGCAAAAGTGGGGATAGAAGTTCCCTGAACTCGCTCGCAGCCATCTGCCTTTGCTAATTAGTGCCGTGGCTGAACCAGAGCTTGAAAGAGATGTGTGAAATCATTTGGCTCAGTGCATAAGTGGAACACAAACACAGAAATATTTTTACCTTTGCTACCTGAACTTTCCATCTGCAAAGGGAGTAGTAGCTCATGCCCAACGTTGAATCATTGGTTGTTTCTTTATGTGTGGTGTGTTCAATTGTGTCAGTGTACACTATTTGTTGCTGTTTGTTGTCTGTTTTAAAAGGTTTTTTTTTTTGCAGATGCTCCTTTCCAAAGACACTCTTTAAAGAGACAGATGATAGCTCTGATGATAGCAAATAGCTTAGATGAGGACAGCAAAAACAAGCAAAGTGCACTAAAAACTGTATTTGAGTTAAGGTTATAGGGTAAGCACATTGTTTACTGCAGGAGAGGACAAGGATAATCTAGTGTTTAAGTTTAAAATACACAAGAATTTAAATAAGTTAAAAGGTTTTGGTAAATGCATATTGTATTTCCAATTGGTCCTTGTCTTTTCCATTGTTGCTGATGGCAAGTATTGTAGATACTAAGACAGGAACCAAAAGTCTGACTGGCCCCTCCTGTGTTGTCTGTGCCCTGCAGGTGAAGTGACGGTGCCCATGCCTACCCCACGCTACCCCAGCGCAGCCGAGCTGGATGCCTACGCCCAGAAGACGGCCGGCAGCCCGCTCTCCATCAAGATCTTCCCCACCAACATCAGGGTCCCCCAGCACAAGCACCTTAACCGCACCGTCAATGGCTACGACACCACGGGCCAGCGCTACAGCCCCTACCCTCACCTGCACACCGGCGGCTACCAGGGCCTGCTCGCCATCGTCAAGGTCTCTTCATCGTCGTCATCGTCGTCAACCTCCTCCTCGTCCTCCTCCACATCCTCCCTGTCGTCCTCGTCAGCTTACGCCCAGCAATCGGTGGCCAAAAGCGTGCTGAAGAATGTGGAGGGCCGTCGGACTAAGCTCTCACCTCTGCAGCTGGCTGTGGCGCCGTACCCGCCACCCTTGGGTGGCAGCGGAGGCGGCCTTGGCGCCGTTGGTGGTGGTGCTGGTGGCACTTTGGCCCATCCCCACCACCACAGACATATGCTGTACCACGCTGTACCCCCCAAACCCCCGGAGGCCTCCACGGCAGCCGTGGGCATCTCTGTGCCACCCAACGTGACGGTGGCCAGCTCGGTGCTCCCGGTGGGCAGCGGCGGCAGAGGAGGAGGTGGCAGTGCCACGGCCCCCGGAGGGGCCTCGTCTACAGGGAGTGCTGGAGGGAGAGGGCTGGCCCTGCCTCCCCAGTCCAACCTGCCCTCCATCCAGAGCATCATCTACCAGATCAACCAGCACTGCCAAGCCCAGGTGCTGCAGCAGGCGTGCCAGGGAGCCGGCCCTCCCACCTCCGCCACCGCCTCTGGCAGTAGCAGCAGCAGCAGCCCGCCCAAACAGCCTGGCCCTGGCCCCACCGTGCTGCTCGGGGGGCTGCCCTCCTCCTCCTCCGGGTCCTCGGGCGCCAACTTCCCAGCGGGCATGGTGGCTCAGGGCGGGCTGGTGTATGCGGACAGTATGGAGTACCTGCTGTGGCAGCAAAAGCAGCAGCAGCAGCAACAGCAGCAGCAGCAGCAGCAGCACCAACAGGCGGTGCTGCGAATGTACAGCGCGGGCAGCGGTGGAGGAGCGGCCGTCAGCAGGTCCCCTGAGACTTGCCTGCCTGGCGGCGGAGGCAGCGGCATCCTGCTGGGGGCTGGAGGAGGAGGTGGAGGAGGAGGAGGGGGTGGAGGTTCGTCGTCTTCCTCGTCCTCCTCCCGGGCGCCTTACCCTCTGACGGCGTGCATCAGCGGCGGGGGCCTCGGGGAGAAGGTCAGCTCGTCGCCGCTCAACTGCGCCGGCATGCACGGCAACTTCTCGGTGGGCCAGTACTTCGCGCCGCCCTGGAACAGCGTACTGGTCACGCCGGACAGCGACTGCTACAACCCCCAGGAGCAGCTGGCCGGCACCACCAGCGCCACCGCGGGCCTGCCTCCGCCCGCCATCACGGGCCCCCTCACGGGCTTCTCCCATCACCCCCCACACCTGCACCCCCACCACCCGCACCACCACCACCACCACCCGCACCACCCCCACTCACACCACCACCATTCGCACCATCACCCCCACCCAGGCCTGGACAGTGGCAGCGGCGGAGGTCTGTGCTGTGGCCTGCCCAGCAAGAGCCTGTGCAACGCCTCGGTGCTCAGCAGCAGCCTGCAGTCGCTGGAGTACCTGATCAACGACATCCACCCGCCCTGCATCAAGGAGCAGATGCTGGGCAAAGGCTACGAGACTGTGTCGGTGCCCAGGCTGCTGGACCACCAGCACGCGCACATACGCCTCCCCGTTTACAGATAGAGGAGGCGGCTGAAGATGCCAGGTGGAGGCAGAGGAAACATGGGTGGAGGGGAAAAGACGAGGAACAGGGATGCGCAAAAAATAAATAAATAAATAAATCAAGGTGGGCGATGCCTGCTTTTGGTGTTTCCCCACCCATTAAAAAAAGGGCCAATGTGAAATCTCAATCAAATGCAAAAGGAGATGGTGATGTGTTTTGGATGGTGGACTACACACAGGTGTGTGTGTGTGTGTAGTAGGAACAGCGGAGTGGGGTAGGATTGAGGGGGGGGGGGGGGGGGGGGGGGGTGGCGGGGGATGTGGTGTGGGTGGGCCGTGGTTGGATTGGGGGTTTTATGTTTTGGGAGGAGCACAGAAACGGGGGGTGTGTCGGTATTGTCTTGCTGTGATTTCTGAATAGCCAACGGGTGCCTCTCAGCTCAGAGAACAGACATGTTGTTGAAGGAGAGTGGGCTTGCTTTCTGACTTGCTTTGGATTTTTTTGCCAACAGGGATTTGACGGTGACATTCAGATTTGTTTTTTGTTGTTGTTTTTTTCTCCTCTTCATCTTTTTTTTCTTTGGTAGCTTGATTTGATTGTGGTGAAAATCATCACTTGAACACAAAGTGAACAGACATTTTCCATTTCATTCCGAAACAAAAAGAAACAAACAGAGAGAACCTGTGTCCAATGGTCCAGGAAATCCACCGTCTGGACTTTCTAACTCATTTCAAAAGGGCATAGCCATGCTTCACATATTGCACACAAAGAGTCACACGGTACAAAACATGGAAAAGCAAAGAGGCTATACAATTTGGGCGTTAAACATGATGAAGGTAAACATCAATGGTAATATTGATATGGTTTTATTGAAAAAAAATTGCACTGCTTTTGTGTTGAACATATTTAGGATGCTGGAATGGGTTAGTCTGGACAAAATATATTGAAGAAACTTGAAAACTTGAACCTATTTTTTGTTGTTGTTTGACATATTTGTAGTATATGATATGCATTGGCTGCTAAGAGGAAACATGTTGAAACGCTTAGTTTTATTTTATTTTATTTTTTTTTTCCTCAATATAATTTTTTTCATTTGGCTGATATTTAGTTTCTAGTGTCCTTGTGGCGCAATTACTATTCCGGTTCTGAGAGAAGCGTGAACCTAAGAACTCCTTTGCTTGAGCTTACACTGGAAACCACTCACAAACCTGCAAATTAAAATTAACAAAATAAAAAAACTACAAATACAGAAACATACATTAAAATATGAAACTATATATATTTATATATATAGTTTTTTTTTTTTTAAATCTCAGAAATATGAATGTCATAATTTAGAGGTGTTCCAGTATGGCTTTCATGGTGTGTAACTGTTATTATTATTGTTGCAATTGTTATTATTATTAATATTATTGTTATTATTATTATTACTATTGTTTTATTTTTGATTTTCTTCTTGTTATTTAATCCCCAGACTTCTTCGATGTTACACCTGACCTGAATTCCTACTTTTTCAGAGCCTAAGGTTTTTTTTTTCCCTGCTGCCAGATATCCCATGTTTCGTTCAAACGCTTCAGTTCCCTCATAAATGCCACACACACACACACACACACACGCATGCACACACACACACAAAAAAACACACAAACAAACACACACATACAAACACATACACACGCACACACACACACTCTTATACTCTTAAATGCTGTGGTGTGAGACAGTAACCGCTATCCCATTAGCATTCCCATTATCCCATTAGCAGCTCAGTCATGTTTTGTTAGCTGACTGCTAGCTGCCACAGAGACCGCTGCACCATAGGACAACAGGGCTTATCCACCTGCTGGGGTTTCTCTATATGTCGTTATTCTTTTTATATATATAAAAAATTATATATATATATATATAGATCTATATATAAATATATAGATATTTGAATCTTAGGTATGTAAGGATAAAACAATCATGGTCTCCTCTTTTCTGAGCATTTCTTCTCCTGGTTTTCTTTCTCAGGAAGTTGAGGCACACAGTAGAGAGGATCTCTCTTGCTCTGGTTTTTAGAATTTTACTTTTGATTTGGATTGCTATGGTGATGTGCGGCACCCCCGTCATTGTGGATGGGGCGCAGTTGCACGTAAAGCCTGCATTGGCCTATCGGTTGCGTTTCCTGCCCCCCTTCCAAATCCTTTCCTTCTTTTTTTATTTTGGAGAAAAAGGTCTGAACACTGAAATATTTATTCTGACTGTGACTTTTCCTGTGAATGTAATGCACTTAAATTACTGAGAAGTCTAATGCCTTTTGGGACTGAGAGAAAGACAGAGAGATGGTAAAAAAAGAAGGAAAGGGGAAAAAAACTGAAGCGAAATTGGATCAGCGCAGCAGCCCCCCTCTCTCCCTCTTTTCCCTTCCATTTCATCCCCCCTTCCACCCATCTGAAATTAGCATTTCTTTTGTCAGTCAAATTTCTCTGGTAAATTGAATTAAAAAAAAAAAAACAGAAAAGGAAGAAAAACTCAAGAGATTCAAGGGTCTGTGTCAAAGTCAAATGCTGACAACAGTTTAGATTTATGAAGTGCAATTATTATGACTGTATTAAGGTTTTTTTTTTTCTCTCTCTCTTCTCTGAGCTTACACCAAAAAACTGTACAAAAAAAAGAAAGAAAAAAATTACAGCTGTGACTACATTCCCGTTGTTCCATATACTCATATTTCCCTATTTCCTTCTTCCTGGTTTTGAGGTGTACAATAAATGGATTTGAAGAATATATTCAAAACCTACGGTCTGTGTTTCATCCTTGTCTATATTTAAGCGCGGCTGGTGCTGTATCGGAGACAAAGAAAGCTGATGGATGTATGTGCTCCTGAATGCCTCTTGAGTGGAAATGAGGAATCACTGGAGGGGTCTGGCTTGAACTAATAGCTTAAATGAATGCAGTGGTGGCAAGATGGTGACACTGATATAGGGCATAGTGTGGGGGAAAGTGTTCCTTTGTGTGTGTGTGTGTGTTTATGAAAGAGAGTGTGCGCACGAGAGAAAATGAGAGTGAGAGTGTGAGGGTGTGTCTGACAATAACCATATGGAAATTCATAATAGTATCCATCTCAGATTATATTCTGTTGTGTTTAGAGGCGCTCCTAGAAATGTTTGACCCTTTGACAGAAAACAAAATTGGACCCCCTAAATATTGATTATAACATTCGAATGTTCTCTTGGATACCTCTGTCAGGGACAGGCCCCTAAAATCACCACAAATATTTCATCATTAATGTTTCATTGTGGGCCTGCACATCCTAATGAATTTATTTCAACAATACCCTTCAAGACAGAATGTGATGTGATATATTAAGTCCATCAATGTCCAACAATTCCATTACAGTTTGCGTCACAATCCGCTAAATCGCCCTGCAGTGCATCAAGAGTTTATTGTATGTTCAAAACAACGGCTCTTCATACACTCTTCCTTCAAATAAGAATAGCTTTAACTGAACCATACAATTGCTCTAAAAGAACACTCTGCTTCAGGAGCAAGGATGTGAAGAGTATTTTTGACTGAGTGGAGCGCCAACATAAACAAGTCTTTGTCAGGAGAGAGGGCCGAACCTTTGATGCTGATTTGACTGTTACATTAGTAATGTAATGTTAGCAAGGGCAGAGAAGAGAGGCTTTGCTGTTAGCCACAATCAGATGCCCTTCCCTATACTTCTAAAGCCATTTTCTATCACTTAGCTGTCAAAGGCAAGGCAAGGCATAATTAAAATCAGGTGGCATTATGAGTAAGACAACAATTTGGTCTTAAGTCTGGATTTAAAACTGTCAACAGTAGGTGCATTTTTTATATTCTCTGGATGTTGGTGCCATAGCTGCACAGCATAGTAGGAGAAAGCTGCTTCACCACTTTTTGTTCTGACAGTGGGTCTGACCAACAAATTCTTATCCACAGACCATAGAGACCTCAGTGGAGTGAATTTCTGACACACACATGTCTAAAATATAAGCAGGTCCTTTGCCATTCATAGATTTAAATAAAAGTAACAGTGCTTTAAAATCAATTCTAAAACTCACAGGAAGCCAGTGCAGGGATTTTAAAATTGGAGTAATATGGTCAGTTCTTTTTGTTCTTGTAAGGAACCCTAGCAGCTGCATTTTGTATGAGTTGAAGGGGCTTGATAGTCTGTTTGGGTAGGCCTGTTAAGAGGCCATTGCAGAACTCTGCTTGAAGGGATGAATAAGTTTTTCAAGGTCCTTACTTGACATTAGGTCTCTCAGCTTAGAGATGTTTTTTTAATGATAGTATGCTGATGATGAGTATGATTGATTTGATGTGACTGCTTAAGTTAAGGTCACTATCAATGATGACTCCAAGGTTTTTAACAGTCCCCAGAACCCCTTGTTAAGCGCAGTGGCAACCTTTGATCTTTTCTCCTTGTTTCCAAATATGATCACCTCAGTCTTGTCTTTGTTTAACTGTAGAAAATTAAAGGACATCCAGTTGTTTATCTGGTCTATACACTGATAGAGGCCTTCAAGGGGGGTATAGTTATCAGGGGAAAGTGCAATGTAGATTTGGGTGTCGTCAGCATACTGTAGCTATTAGTGTTGCGCGGGTCAACCCATAACCCACGGTCGGGCGGTTACGGGTAGAAGTATTGTGTGTGCGGGTGGGTCCGGGTCGGGTCAAAAAAGTAAAAACGCAATGAATTAGGCATATTGCATTAGAGGCTTTCTAAGACCTTTGGAACGGTCATTGTTATGATTTCCCTCTCCTCTCGATGCTGGCAAGAACGGTACTTTGCGTTCCTGCATCCAGCGTTTCGAGCGAGCACGAGTTCAATTCAGCAGGTGGCGTGCTGGAAGCGTGTCGAAATAGGCTAAACCCTGGCCCAGTGGATTCTATTACTTTCCTTCACAGTGCTTCGAAAACAGATGCCATAAATAAAGTCGGCCAATATTTTCAATTTGGTAGCTTGTATGTAACAGCTTTGTTGGCTTTGTTGTGCCATGATAATGTTACAGCTTGGAACAACTTGTGTTGGCTTTGTTATGCCATGATAATGTTACAGCTTGGAACAAATTGTGTTTTTTTTCATACACACTTGTGTCTTGTAGGCCTACAGGAGAAATGTGTTTCATTTTTGGCAATCCTTTAATAAAAACGACAAATCGATCGTTAGTTTTTTTTGGCGTTGTTTCATGCATAGGCTAATTAATCCTTCATGAAGTTGTATCATCATCTTTAAGGCGCAAATCATTGTCATTTGGATACCATTGTTCCAAATTAGTCCTCTCCACTTAACTGGTAGCTAGGTTCCGCGACAGTAGACACACTGGCGTTTTTTTTTTTCATCGGGTCGGGTCGGATTTGGTTCACGGTTCGACCATTTTTTTTGAGGGTCGAGCGGGGCGGTTTGGATCTCCTGATGGGTCGGGTTGGGGCGGGTTTTAAAAAAGCCTGACCCGCGCATCACTAGTAGCTATGGTAAGAAATTGAGTTGTTAGTGATAATCCGACCAAGTGGGAGCATATATAGGTTGAATAGTAAGGGTCCAAGGATAGACCCACAGGTCAGGGGCATTGGTGTTGAAGTATGGGTGCCCATAGCGACAAGGAAGCTTCTATCTTCTAATTAGGATTTTAGCCACTTAATCACTATACCAGTAAACCCAACCCAATGTTCCAGTCGGTGTAGTAGTATGCCATGATCAACAGTGTCGAAGGCAGCACTGAGATCCAGTAGCACCAGAACTGATGTTTTTCCTGCATCAGTATTAAGACGGATGTCATTTACAACCGTAATAAGGGCAGTCTCAGTACTGTGATAGGCTCTAAAGCCAGACTGAAATTTATCACAGAAATTATTTGAGGACAAAAACACAGTTAGTTGCTTGAAAACTATTTTTTCAATGATCTTCCCAACAAATGGCAGATTGGATATTGGCCTACAGTTGTTAAGTACTGAGTGATCCAGGTTACTCTTTTCCAGTAGTGGTTTTACAACTGCTAGCTTTAGTAACTTGGCGAAAGTGCCGTTCTCCAAAGAAGAGATTTTAATCTGGAGCCGATTTGGTGCTACAAGGTGGAGAACCAGAGGATGGGAAAATGAGGGAAAATATTTTTGGTTGCTTCAAGAGGTAGTCACAGGTTCTGGACATGCAAAAAAACCAATCTCACACAGTACCTCACCCCCACTTTACCACCAGTACAAATATTTGGACAGATTTGCAGAGAGACGGGAGTCTCCTCTCCGGAGAAGCTGCGAACATGGAGACGTGTTTGTGGCTGTGGTGAGCAGAGTGGATTGGATGAGAAACAGGAGTTGAAGCCGCCGCCGCCGAGGCAACTGCCAGCCTTATGCTGTATGTGTGTGTGTGTGTCTGCTCTTTATCCCGGTAAAATGGGCTTTTCCAAAGGGTCCTGTCACAATTTCCGAGGCCGGCAGGGGTCCGGAATTGGGATATTGATCGTCTGTGGGAGCAGAGGAAAACTCACTCATGTTATTTGTTCCTTTGTATTAGGCCTGATCCAGGGAGAAAAAAAATTACGACAATAAGGGGTATTTTCAGTCATCAAGTTTGATTGCTTGTTAACAACTAAATGGTATGTGGTACCTCTTTTGTCTGATCCTCCCTCAAGTCTTGAGGAATAATTTTGGTGTAGAAATTTTCTTCGCTTGACGGTGGTCAGAAAAAAACCCCTCACATTTGGATGTGATTTAAGATATGCAAGATGGATTGCATACATTACCATAGATATTTGTGCTGTTTATCATCCCGTGCGCTACAACCATAGACACAAGCGGCTATTCATGAGACACTTTCTCAAGTAGACAAATGAGCCTCTCGCTCTTCTGGCGGCTTTCAAATGTCAGAGAAGGCAGCATTTCTATGTCGAAATGAAGGATGAAACAATGTGTCCCTGACAGATCCCCTCCACCGGTTGAAGCCTGTTGTTTTTCAAAGTGCTGGTGATGGCACTCCCAGAGGGATTGTGGGAAATGGTTGAGTTTTTTCTCTCTCCAACACCCACCCCTCATACACCCACACCCCATCCCCCTACCCTGAACCCACCTCCTCCTCTGCCCCATCCCTGCTGTGAGTAAGCTGCTTGAATCGTGTCAGCTTTCGGGAGATGCATTTTGTGTCAAGTCCCTCTGGAAACCCACCTGCTGGATAACCCCCCCCCCCCCCCCCCCCCGTACACCCCCCTTTCCAAGAGTTCTCCTATTCTCCTCCCTAGGCTTTCCCTTTCTATCTCTCTATCCCTCTAGCCCTCGCTCTCTCTCCTTCTCTCCCTCCCTGCCATCCTTTATCCATCAGCTCCAGATTTCTTTGATCTTGTTAGTAGAGCTGTTCTCTGGGTGGAAGGGCTGTATATATCTCTGTCTTACCTCTGACCTGTGCGCTGAGGTGCATTTGTTAGGGAGATTAAGTTAAAATCAAGAGTGTTTTTAGATTTATAGTAAGAGTTTATAACGTCTGATAATGATTAAATAGGCTAATTGTCTTACACATTCAACCTTAGTGTCAGTTGCTTAGTCAACCAAATCTCTTAATTTATCATTTCAGTGTTTAAGACTAATTTGTTTAAGAGTAGAACGGTTGTTGATGGTAATTAGTCTGTTCTTACCTTTCCTTTACCTCTTGTTTCTTTTTTCTTTCTTTCTTACTTTCTTTCTTTCTTTTTCTTTCTGTGAGATGTATTTTAGTGCTATGCTGTGCTGTCCTAAAAACAGAGATCCCAATTGTATGGAGGACATGGTGCCACTGGTCTTATAATTACATTCTTATCTCCCAATAGAGAACATACACACACAAACGCACATATACACACAGACACAAACACACCAACTCACAAACAATTACCACACATATACACACGCAATCACACACACATACACACACACACACACACACACACACTCATGAAAATCCTAATACAGGCACGCACACACACATACACACACACTTTGACATGAGTACGGCCCAACCTTAAGCTTCTCAGCAACATATGGCCTGGCTCCTTCTCCCCATTCCTTCCAGACAACACATAGCCTACACTTCTGCACACACAAACACACACACACACACACACACACACACACACACACACACACACACACACACACACACACACACTTTTAGCCGTCTCTTAACCCTGCAGTGGTAGTGAGGCAGTTAATCCCAAAGCTAGGAACAGACCTATAGATTAATAGGCCAGATACTGATACGATGGAGCATCCGGGCCAGTCACTCAAGGTTATCTGAGGTAATCAACCGTGTTCAGAGTTCAGTCGTGGCAAGAGTTGCTATGAGCGACTGATTGCCATTCGTTCCACTGTTGATGCAATTGCGACTACATCAAAAACTATTTGATATTATCCGTTCTATGGTTGCTATGATACTTATAGCAACATTCAAATGCTGACAAGTTAGGTTTGTGCTCAGAACCAACTTTCAGTCCAATCAGACATGGTCTGTAAGTCTGGCCTGCTTAATCTCGTTCTAATCATAAAAGACAGAACACTTCACAAGATTTGGTCCCAGTTTTAGGTGCTCTTGGAGATACTGGCTCTAAACAAAGTGATGCAGTAGTTGACAAATGTACAATGAGTTGCTTGGGTGTCTGCTTAATGCATCAGTGTAAAAGTTCACTCCTATAATTCAATATATCAGCCCCTACATACATACACAAGAGTGAGCACAACACACACACACACACACCCACATGCTTGTCATGTGGGGTCCCTTTTATCTAAACTGTGGCACACTAAGATGAAGGGATATTATTTCAAGTTATGGTGGCCAGCCATGGGCCCCTTTGCCTGATGACAGATTTGAGAGAGGAGGAGAGAAAGAGGGAGGAAAAAAAAGAAAGAGAAAGTGAGATAGAAAAGAGAGAGAGACAGATACAGTAAGGAAAGAGAGAGAGAGAGAGGGAGAGAGAGAGAGAGACAAGGGTCACAGGTGCCCTGGAGCATGAAGGCGTCCTAGTTGGTAATCAGGATAATTGGTGTGTTGCTGGTGCGGCGCTCATGCACGCGCTTCCATCTCTCCTCCTCCTCCCGTCCCCTCTCCCTGACCCCGGGGCCCCACATCCACACCAGCCTGGCAGGGGCCACAGCACGCCTCCACTGGGGCATGGTCCCTTTATATCGTCACACACACACACTAACACACACACACACACACACTCACACATACTGTATGCATACGCACACACATACATAGTCACAAATTAGAATGCACACATTCACACACACACTTACACACACTCTCACACACATTAGCATGCACACAC
>JAGFZM010000094.1:1012261-1025237 GCA_017657215.1 Limnothrissa miodon | reverse complement strand
TGTAAAACACAATTTAATACTGTACACAATTAGGACACCATTACGTTTGGGAGGGGATGATAAAAAAGACTTGTGATGCAGTCCTCCTCTTAAAGGGATAGTTCAGTTTTTAACACTTTGAGCCCGTCACAGGTTGTCTAAAATGAAATAAAGTGGTTGACACCAAAATCTTAATAATTGCTCCTGTCTCGGCTATTTGGGAAATATAGAATCACCTCTGCCTGCCTTTAAAATGGCTAGCAATGGGCATTTGTTGTTTCTATCCTTTAAACACTCGTTTTAAAAAGGTGCTACTCATGGAGTGATTAGTGGTGTTTGCTGATGTTCCAACCCAAGTATCGTAGCAAATTACAGTTTCTATCATGTTTTATTTGCCATTTTGTAAGTCCCATAAACAAAGTGCCAAATAAAACATGACGGAAGCTTTATTTCGCTATGATACATGTTTTGGAACATCATTGAGCACCACTAACCACCTGGTGAGTAGCACTTTTTTAAAACCAGTGTTTTAAGGATAGAAACAACACATGTCCATTGCTAGCCATTTTGAAGGCAGGCAGAGGCGATTGTACATTTCCAAAATAGCCGAGACAGAAGCAATCGTCAAAATTTCGATGTCAACCACTTTATTGCATTTTAGACAGCCTGTGAAAGGGGCTCAATATGTTAAAAACCGAACTATCCCTTTAAAGGTGCAGGTGGAAATAATGTGATTCTGGTGAAAATAATGTGATGCTGGCTGAAGATCAGCTGAAGCTGTGATTTATTCAGTTAATTAGTTAAAGAAGATATGCAGTAGCCTTGGCCTGATGGCACTGTTGGGGGGCGGCTGACACCAATTGTTTGTTTTAAACTTTCAGCGCCTGAATATCATAAGACTTTTTTTTTTTTTTTTTTTTTTTAAAGGCCCAAAAAGAAGTTCTAGTGGGGTCATGATGAGACATTTCTCTCATGTTATAAAAAGTGATATGTGTTTACAAAACATTTATTATTGCTTTCAGCACCTTTATGATATGCAAGTCCTACACTCTGTCTGCCTGTGCACATAATGTACAGATAAAATCAAATATTGGCTGATTAAGTGGATGAAGAATTAGTGAATTAGTTGGTGAATGCTTTTAATCGGTTGGAGTTCTCCATTCCCTTGAGGGAGTTACAACAGAGATGATTAATGTTCACAATGTGGGACTGGGGAGTGGGAGTGTGTGTTTACTGAGCCTTAGTAAAAGCATCTTCAGTAGGACGGAAAGTATTGTGATAAAAAAATCTGCTGACTATTGTAGATTAGCACAAGATGCATTGTTTGTGAATTTAAACACAGCTGCCTTCACTAATTAGCTATTTCAGGTGTGCTAACAGAGACGTTTTAATAGGAGGCCTAGAAGGACTTTGTTGCTAATTAGCAAGAGCTGCTATAAAAAAATATCTGGAACATTTCCTTACAAACATTGGAAACACTGGATTGTCTTCTATCAAGCTACAGAATTGACTTCAAACATCATAGTCACTGGGTGGAATGGAACCTCTGATATGTAGGAATAAAAGGCCTACGCACCACTCAGACCTCAGAAAAATGCTGGCAAGATCCACTGAACTGAAGAAGCTTTCAATTGCTATGCAGTTCATCTTTGAAACCCTGACCAAAAATATATATCTAAAAAATGCTTCAACTGTTCCCAATTTCAAAAATAGAATCAACACAAAAATGCATTCTGCTAACAGAGGTAGCAGCCAAAAATGTTAACACCTTTATTTTGTTCCCCTGAAGCAATGTGTTGATTATTGATTGCTCCAAAAAACAATTTTCCATTCGCAACACAAGTGTGCTGTGAGTGAGCCTTGTAGTTTTTTGAGTGTGTAACTATAAATTCAGTTGTATTTGAGTGCATTGGACTAGAATCACAAACTGCACCCAAGCTGTAGGCAACATCCCATTAGCTAGCAGCTGTGAGGCCTGACACAGAGGGTGGGGGGGCCTTCCCCTTATAATCAGCTCACAGTTTCGACAGGGCATTCATTTTTAATCTCTTAAACTCCCACCTCTTCATGCTTTAAGAAGCATTCTATTTTCCACAGAGGTGCCCCAAAAAAGCGGGGATACAGATGATGCCGAGAATAAGTGGTTGCCAAGGGCGACAGATTGCCTGTGTGCCCCCCGCCCCCCACATTGAGCACGCCTCTCTCTCACTCACTCTCTCACTTCCTTGATTTGCATTAGCGCTCTGAGGCATTAGCATGATTGCTAAAGAACATTAACCAGCTTGGCTGGTGCTCTAGAGTCTGCCGCACTCTCACGTCACTGTCAGGAGAAGTCATGTAGATGGGGGCCCTGTCTCCCACTGTTCACAATATGTCACACACACACACACACACACACACACACACACACAGTGCTGCAGTCACCCGTGGTGCTAACCTGTCGGGGGCCTGGCCGAAGCCAGATGTCTTTCTGAACTATTGACTACCCGATTCATACCACATTCGCAGACCAGGACAGGTCCAGTTCTGGGCCAAAACTCACAGTGACACGGACCTGCTGGCACTCAAGAAGCAGAGGCAAACATTCGAACAATGCACAGGGTCTAGGTCAGAGGACACTTTTGCTTGGGAGCCCAAAGGCCCTCTGAGTTACCATGGAGAGAGAGAGCAGTGGAGTAGACAGGGTGACTGTGGGTGCTCTCTGAAAAAATCATCTGTGTTCAGTTTTTAATGCCACTGGCTATTATTACTTGTGTCTGTCCATTTCTGTTGTTTTTGCAATTAATTCACTCCTCTGTTCTGATGCAAGGTGATTGATGAATATTTACAAAAATCTACGTGAATTTCCCCTAGTATAGCAAAAACCTATGGCATTTAATTAGCTGTGTTAAGCCATTGACAGCACAGTTATGTAGTTTGTCCAAGTTTGTCAACTTCTACCTTATTGCCAGTAGAGGGCAGTGAGAGGTCAAGACATCTCACCAGGAAGTTCTCCCTCAGACGTCTGGCAGTCCAATGACCTCAGCCAGGTCAACAAACGTGAGGTTCCCTCGGCTAGAACCCGGAGCAGTTGGTCTGTGTAGCAAGCCCACTAAACAGACAGAGGCCTCCTTTATGGTCACCACATAGTGTCCACTTGAGCCACTTGAGTTTTATTTGTGACTTCACATCCTTTTTGTTGATGTTATTTTTTCTCTCTCCAACCCTGCCCTGCAACCACAGACGCTTCCTGCCCTTGGACGTGCCAGGCTGAGCCATTTCATGAATACTTCAACTGTCTCCTGTCATTCACATTCACCGCCAACAGGGCCTGGCTCTTAGGGGTGAGCGCTTCAAGAATGTCACCTGACTTTACCATGGCAACAGGGGCACATTTCCATAAGGAGCCCTTCACTCGATTTTCCACTGTAGGTCCCCACCTCAGGCACTTCCTGCTTCTACAGCATTTAAATTCATGTGGAGTTAGAGACTGGAGGCAGGGCGAAGCGGACACAAGCGGACAAATGATCAAATGATAATTAAATATTTAACCACTTTCAAAATCACCCACAAAGAGACCTACATAGTAGAGCTATGATTTAATTCGATTATAGGTGATCTCTCAGCAAATTGACAGGATAAAGGATATTGACAGTGTGTGTGTGTGTGGGGGGGGGACTGTAAAGCGTCAGAGTCACTAAAGCCACTGCTTCAACAGTGTGCACACAGCTGAGAGTTTATTCTGATTCCACCGGTATGCAGTCATTCCCCATCAAACAGACTGGCCACAACACCAGTCACCACAATGATGTAAATCTCGCTTTATAATAGCCCAGTAGAAGCTGATGTCATCAAAAAGTGGTCTAAGCCACCTCCTATAGGCCTACGGAAAAGGGCTTGTGTTGGATGCGGTGCAGGACTCACCGAAGTAGAAGTATCCTCCCTCGTTTTTGGGCTGGAAGAAGCGGCCGCGGGCCTGAGCGTGCAGATCAGCCCCCTTCTCCACCAGGAGCTCCACGTACTTCTTGCAGCGCCTCTCAATGGCAATGTGGAGCGCTGTCTGGCCTGGTACAGCAGGAGAGACAGCACCACCATTACACACAAAGAAAAAAAAGAACTCCTGTGCATATTCAAAAAACTAAATAGCTAATAACATTGCTATCTATAACTTCATGACAGGTATTACATTTTTATCATACAATCACGTTACAAATTGGAAGGCTTTCAAGCTTTTGACAATTAACAAATTTGAACTTTATAATTCTTTGTGACACTTTAAGTTGTACAAGTTTATTAGATAACATTCTAATATCTAATATGCACAGGGATTACAACGTATAAACAGTTGAACATAATAATATTGCATTATACCCCTTTGTGATTTGTTTATAATGCTTTATGAATACTGGGTTACCAAGTGTTACCAAAACATATCCTTTGTATCATCTACAGTATATACCAACTTATAGAGAAATAAGAATGTTTGCCTCACTATACATTGAAGGAAGGGAGGGGTGAAGGGAGCCAGTGCAAATAAAAGAAGTAGCTCAGTAGTGAACTTAAAGTGGGCAGACATAAACTGGCACTGTCTATAGTTAGCATACATACATTACATCACATTACAGCCAACTTGTAAAAGCTTCATCAGTATGTTTAGGAAAGTCACTTGCCCGTTTAACAACTAACCAAGCATGTGAAAGTCAAACTAGTTGTCAGCTGGACAGCCTCAGCAGTTTTAGGAAAACAATATGTCCACACATATTAAGAGTGTACCTGGGAATGCTGTCCGTCTGTCATTACAAAAACTCTCAGACCGTATTCCTACTGTACCTAACCCTTCAGCAGGAATAGCTAATTATATACAGAGAACTGTGTCTGCCTCACTGTAAACACAATGTCTGTATGGTAAAACACACAGACATTGTCCTTCCGAACAAGGCCTCAAGATCATCCTATGAAACCTACTTTAACGGGTCATCTCTTTTGTGTGTGGCAAGCACAATGTAAAAAAAGCTATTAGGCCCCAGGCAAATGTGTCCCTGTGTCGCACACACACAACCCATGGCGTCCTGTGGGAGCAGAGAGGCCTCACCTCGGTAGTAAACATCTCTGAAGGGCGTGTTAATGAACTCGCGCAGATTCCCCGTCTGCTCCGCTATATCAACCAGCAGAGGAATGGTGCCATTCTGCCCGCTGTATAGATTCAACAGGGCTTTGGGAAGGCACGTTTTCCCCGTGGATGGTTCTAGAAGGAAAAACAAAAGAGACGAGAAAAGAGCTCGCGTTAGAGGCTGAGCTGCTCGCTTTAACTTAGACAGCTGAGTAAGCAGGTAGTCAATAGTTCAAGGTTTTAATCAAGAGAGCAAAAGCAAATGAGCGGGTGTGGAAAGTTCTTTTCATCTGGAGGGGAGGGGTGGGGGGTGAGTGGGTCAGCTGCGTGGGAGATGCAAGATCAAGAAGACACATTTGAACAAGAGGTCAGTCACTGCCCACAGACTTAGAGAAACAAGATAAATATAACCACACATAGTCTTAGAGACAGCAAACACATCTGTGGCTTTGCCCTTTTGTTATAAACACACACACACACACACACACACACACACACACAAACACTTTCTCTGTGACATTTTGTCACTCCCATTTCTCTCTATTTGCATTCAGGCTGGGAGGGGATCTTCAGAGATGCACGTCAAGCTCTCATCTCTGTTTGGGACAGTTTGCTGTGATTTCTGGCTGGGCCGTGCTACATGCTCTAAGCCCAGGCATAGCCGACAGGAAGCAGGCACGCCTTTGCTAGGACGAAGCTCTGACATCACTGCAGCTTCCTCTACGTCTCTCCAGGGGGCCAAGAACAACATTTGGTTGGAAAGAACTCAACTATGCAAGGTTACAATGAAAGTTTACTAAAGCTGGTTGATAAATAAAGACATTTGTTAACTAAACTCTGGCGTATTTTGGTTAGTGGTATATCTGCTGAGAGGGGTGTGAGACAATATGATAATTTTTGTCTAAATACTAAATTAGTACAATTGTGATAACACAATCGTGCATATGCATTACACTGTACACAAAGTAAAGACATCCAGTGTAAGGCAAGATTGGTCTATGTTGAAATTTGTCTGCTGAGGTGAATAGCCTGTCATAGCCTGACTTCCATGACAGCCACTCTACAGTTAACAGAGCAGGCAAAAATGTTATCTCTCTCTGGGAAAGGGGAAAACCGAGGCGTTGCTTGTTTTCGGGAGCATCCGCTCGCGATTTAGACCACAAGAGATACTGTAATCAATCTAGCAGCCAAAGCTCGGGGAGGTTCCAGCTATTTTGGTAACGACTTCCTGCCAAATGGTGATAAAGCATTAAGTAATTGCATAACCTCAGACAAAACGTGTTAAAGTGTGATTTATCAAACTAGCTGCTGAATCAACACTGAGTGGAAGGGCTATGCTCCCATTAGGCACTGTGCTGCGGTGCTTTTGGCACTGAACTCTGCTGTGCTTTTACACCGCTGACAGACTCACCTCTTCACATCTATTTTTATAGAAATATTCTCTCAAGAGACGAGACCATTTTACTCTCTCACTTTTTCTTCTCTCTTTCTCCGTCCCCTTTTTTCTCTCTGTGCTTAAGCCCCCTATGAATCCTTCTGTGATTTACTGTGTTTGAGTGACCGAGCCTCTTTCAAACACATCCGCACACAGAACCCTCATTATCCAAACAAACACCCCCCAACTCGCGTTTTGACCTTTGCTGCCTACAGTGACTTGTGAATTCTGCATGTGTAAATCCAGATGGTGGTGGTGGGTGGCTGGGGGGTTGTTGGGGACTGAAGTTCCCCCTTTTCCTTTCCGCACCAGCCTCACCTCTGAACTCCTCGTCAGTCAGCCTCTTTTCACGGCTCTGCAGGTACTCCAGCAGGCCGTCCAGTGCCTCGGGTTCAGCTCGTGACGCTGCGTCGAAGAGAAGCGACCGGTTGAAGATCTTAACCACTTTCGGAGGGTCGTCTGTGGGGTCCTCATCACAAACCTCTTCCTGCGTCTTCCTGTGATAACAAATATACTGAAGATTGTGACAAAAATTCCGGACTCCTGAATCACTCATTCATAGATGTCTGTAAGGGTAAGTGTGGCATTAAAACAGATATATCAGTTTATACTGCCGGCACAACATCTATATAAGGTAATATAGAGTACATTAACAGGCTCTTCAATGAATTCCAAAGAGCTTGAAGTGCTTAAGCGGACATATTTCAAACCTGTCGGGAAAGAACGGCAATTTAAAGCAAATCCCAGAATAACTTACAGTGCCTTAAACAGACCTAAGCTCTTTTGAATCAACATGGGCCCATTTCATTCTGCCAGGATTCATCCAGGAAAGCCCCCCCCCCCCCACTACCAACATAAATACTTGGACTGTTAAACAGGTGAGGTGAATGTTAAAAAAATGGTCGACACCCTGATGGAAGACTCTCCCTAACGGCTCATAATACACTCCACTGTGTTCAGCACATTCAGAGAAGCCAGGAGCAGCTCAGCACTTGAATATGATCTCAACGGCAGCCTGAGGAGCTCAACAACAAGACCTCTGTGTTCCCCCTCAAGCTGCCACGGCAAGGTGCATACTCTATAGCTACAGTACATACAGCCAAGAACATATCATTGTCTACTCATAGCCCACTAGACCCTTAAGAGCTAAGGCATCTACAGAGATAATTATGAGCTGAATATAAGTCAGAGAAGGTACACACAAAAAGGCAAAAAAGGAAAACTGTGAGGTCTTGGAGATCTAGGAATTCAATCGAATGCAGTTGTCATTATTATTGATTGATATTAAAGTTAAAATGACCCAAACCCAGGGCCTCCTCCTGACATGGTCTTCTTACCCCCGTGGAAGTTTCTTTCGTCTTCGTTTTTGGTTGTTCTCTCTGTATGTCCCGTAGTCGAAGAGTGAGTCCATGGGCGCCTTCTTAGAGCCCGGGGCCACGGGGGACTCGTAAATGGTGGACTCCAGGAGGTCCATTGGGTTGGAGATGCCCTTCTTAAACGCGCCCTGGAACTTGATGCGCAGGTTCTGCTTGCTGTCACCCGCTGCCTGCTGGCCAGCCACAGGCTTGGTGGACGATGGATCCTGGGTGGGCGGCGAGCTTCCCTCCACGCTCTCAAACAAATCGTCCAGAGACGACAGGGGGAACTGGGCATCTGCCTCTTGCGAATGGGTGTCTGGGCTATCTCCCGACGAAGCCGTGGCACCATTGGCAGGGGGAGAGTTCTCCGACTCCGTCATGGCGACGCGGTAGTGCCTTAAAAGGGTGGTAACTGATCGACCCTAAAGGGAACAGAGGTAAAGAGCAGCGGAGAGTGGGCCCGCGTCAGCCAGCTTATGCATACAAGCACAGCCCATTCATTCTTTCACATGCTTTTTCACAACTGCGGCATAGTATTGAGGATTAGTGGCACTGCCTGACCTACAAAACACTTCACAGCAAACAAAAAAATATTTGGTTTTTCAATACCTTGTTACATTTTGCTCAACTTGTTAACTACATATTGCTAAAACTATATTTTGCTAAACTTGCTAAACTAAACAATGTTAAACTCTTTCTAATCCATTAACTCTAATACACTTGAACACAATGCATTTCCATGCTTGTAACTGAATAGAACTAGACACCATAGATACCAAGAACTAGATGCTGTAGCACTCAGAGACAAGCCCATTTTTCATGAACCTGATGATAATAAAAAGGGCCATGATCCTTGCCAAGACAAGAACAGAGTAGAGTGCAATTCCAGATGTTCTGGGAGTACATCAGCAATGTCACTGTCTCCAACTTTCTGACTGTATGTCAGTGTACTATAAATTCTAAGCATTTATAATTTTTTAATTTATTTGTTTTGATGTGAAATAATTATAGTCTATCACTGGTACAAATTATGTCACAGGCCAAGGATCAACAAACCTGAGTTGGCGCTGGATTACTTGCACCATCTAGGATCAAACGTGAACCCATTCATGTCTGGGAGCACTTCTGGCACAGAGAGGCTGCCAGTCAGCCATTCGCTAACTTTGGCTGTGTGAGCCAGACATCTGTAAATACTAGCCACTGCATCGCCCCTGCTACTGACTTTATGCCTGCGTAGGCAATAAGTGACTAATGCAAGCAAGTGAATGAAAGGACAGAAGAGAAAAAAGTGAGAGAGAGGCAAAATGTTATTGGAATTTTCCATCAAAGAGCTTGAAAATAGTTAGCCTGGCTTTTTCAATGTGACTTTGACAGAGGGCCACTTTAAAGAAACTTCAGACTGTCTTTAGGCAACAACCGGATCAACACTGTTAGATAGGATCTGGAATTTATTGAACCCTCTATACAAGTTCCCTCTTTTAGTGAAATTAGACATCAGCCTTTTGAAATTACGGTAACTTCCTTCTTTCATTTATCATTGCTACAATGCTGTCACTCAAAAGTCCAGAACTTGTCTGTAAAGATTCTCCTTCATCCAGGTCATGATAGTTGTAGTGTTCATTTATAAGCAACTGGACTTCTTTTGGAGCTTGAAGACGTTTCACTTTCTATCCAGAAAGCTTCATCAGTTCTGATGAACTTCTTTAGCACTGATCAAGTTTTCCCCAAGCTCCAAAAGAAGTCCAGTTGCTTATACTGTAACTGAACACGACTCCTTCTCCTTAAACCTGTCAGAAACCCACTGAAACGGCATATTCATGAAATATTATGCACTCCTCTTTGCACAGCTTACCCAAGTCTGTGTATGTGTAGGATGACTCAGACCTCAAAACAAACAGGTTTGCACATGTTCCAACTGTGAGAAACTCCCCAACCCCCGACCACTCCACCCCCATTCACTTACCTCATTCATCCCTCTTTCCAGACTGCAGTGTGAGACGACTCAGTGGACGGAGCAGGAGGAGGGACTGGGTGTGGCACTGGCACATTCAGCAGGCCTGTCTAACAAAGAAAACTCTGATAAAGAGACATATGAATTTGGCTTATTTGCCAATCTTATTTGACATCTTATTTGAGGACTTTAGAGATAAAATTGCTTCCACTAAAAAAAGCTAAAAATGTTTGGATCATGCTCAGCTAAATTGATGTATTTATGCAAATGAGCTAGAGGTGTGTGTGTGTGTGTGTGTGCATGCCCGCTGGTAAAGGAAACAGGAAGGTGCAGATGTGGTCCACAAGGAGGGGTGGGGGTTCACAACACTACCCTACATCCTAAAATGCAAAGCAGAGAAAATCGATGTCTTTGAATGGCGGAGATTACAGTCACAATGAAGTATCCAGGAGCAGTTCCCTCTTCCTAGCCTGACAAAACTTCCCTGTGTTTGGAGCAGGATAGATCTAATGGTGACAAGGAAGGAATGATCTGGTAAAACATGTTTTTCAGGTATTGAAAGTTGAATCGACTCACGCCAAACTGTAGGACGTAATTCAAGGTGAAGCTCTAAATACATTTGTAAACCGCGCACTTAGCAAACTTAAAAAGCGGCCGGCGTTTTCCTTTTGAACCAAAATTTGACTTGTGGAGCCTGTGCGCTGAAAAAGTGGACAGTGCTGGTGTTTTACTATCTTGGCATCAAGACACAGGACCAAACTTGACACTTCCAAGAAAAAGACCTAGCTGTGTACCACAAAACAGTTGTGGAATGTAACACCGTCTGCCTGAGGCCTTGTGTTCACCTTTCCCAGAGTTCTACTACCCTACAAATTATGAACGTGGAATTACGGTACAGAAAAAACGTCAACTACGCTGAACCATGCAGTAAATTACAAATAGGTCTAATAAAAATTCATCTATTTGTTTTGAGAGAATGTGGATCCATTCATTTAGGCTAATCTTAAGAGCCTCTATTGGCCCTGACCCAAGGCAATGCAAACTAGGTCCTGTTCAAGCAGCCAGGACAAACATTCAGACACATACAACCAATAATAATTGGGGATGGCATTCACATGCATTGACAATGGAAAAATGAACACCACAATAAAAGAAAATGAATGCACAGTTTTTTGAGAGGTGAGTTGTGATTGTGAGTCATGGTGGGGACGTTTTTCAAAGGGTGTGGACAAAACACTGAGTGACCAATGTGGGTGGATGAGAGGCTACAATACCAGGCTGCGGTAATAAGCCCCGCATGAAGCCAAAAAAAAAGAAAGAAAGAAAGAAAAGAAAAAATAAACGGGTTCTCACATGTTTTCCGGGAAGGTCATACGTTAAGCCTAACTCACAGGAGAGACAATGTGTTTTCCTCCAGTGATTTGAGTGGATGTGACACTGTGCAGACCCCAAAATGGAACCGTTAACCGGCTGGATTTTACTGATTATGTCAAAGTGATACAAGTGAGGGAAGATACAAGTGGTTGTGGGAAAACCAGTTTGCAATGGCTGATCACAACTCCAGCCTTAAGAAGGACTAATCAAATTCTGGATTCAAGTAAGAATTCCTCAAAGTGAGAGCTATATTACAACAGTAGCCTATTTCAGCATTATAGTGCTTCAGAAACCCTTTACTGTATTAATAGCCTATGTAATATGCCTTTGGGAACTACAAAAGAGGTGATAAGCAGATGTCAGATAGGCTACAGCTGCTGAAATTAATTACTTTGATATTAACCTAAAAAGTAGCTACTGGACAAAAAGATGGTTACAGGCTACAAGGCAACGTTTCTTTTAAAATACATATTTTTTTTTGCCAACCTTTGAGATATGTTAACCAGGGAAATCGGCATAGCCTACTCTTTCCATAATAAAACTGCTGGAGATATTCTATGAAATGTCAATGACACTTTTATCTGGTCTGGCCAAAATGATTGACAGGTTGTGACAAATCAGTCGTGGTCAATTCGGTCAAATGTTAATGCATCTCATGAGCTACATTCAGATAGAGATTTGTTAGCCTCCAGATATCCAAAGATATTCAGAAAGTTGGGAATGGTGAATCGGCCAGTCGCTTTAAAGTTTTACATTACCTTTCCCCCCAGCCTTGATTTCCACTGACGAGGAAAATCCAAAATCCAAAAATAATAATCCCTTTGAGGTTTATTTATATATTTTGTTGTCCCTTATTAGAAAATAACGGCGCAAGAACTGTTGCCATCCTCTCCGACATAACGTTAGAATGAACCAAGATAAGTCGAGTGTTCGTCGTCGTGATTACTCCCACCCTCAACTCACAAAACTAGCTTTATGTAGCAGACAGGGTGTGTTCCTGTTAATGGCAGTTTGTCGGCAGCCAAGGTAGCTTGTGTTTTGTCCTGACAGTGACTGCCAGTGTCTAATTTGCTCACGGAACGTCACCACCGGTGAGAGGGGAATTAAAAGAGGCGATATGTGTATTGAAAAGCTAATTCCGTCAGCTCACCTTGTTAAGAAAAACTTTCTTTTTCAGTGACGGTGTCATATTGGATGTAATCCGAGACAATCCAGGATGAGTGAGTGAGAGGAAGAGGGAGAAGAAACTGTTCGTAAATCAGTATAGTAGGAATACCCCTGTAGTTCTGTTTTTTTTTTTTTTTTTTTTTTTTTTATTTATTTAGTTGCTTTGTTTGTGTTTGTTTGTTCTGACTGGAGTCGGTGTTAACTCCACAATTTGCAGGGAAATGTTATGTTGCTCAAAATGCTCAAGTTTGTTCCTTTCTTTCTCTTAGAAAGTTTTACCCTTCCCCTCTTTAAGGGAAATCATACTCAGTCATGTTCTGTTTTTTGAAACAATAACAGCAAAGTTGACCTGGTACAAGTGTCATCAATTGTCCAAAATGATGTGGAAATGATAACAACATAAAGTCAGCAGACAGTTAATGAGGCAAAGTAGCTGTTTATTTTAACATAACAACATATTGGTTCTGCACTGAAATTCACTTCAAAAGTTCTATTTACATGAACAACTTCAAACAGAAACATCAAGGTACCACAGTAATCAATGTATCAATGTTCAGTAGGTGGAAAACAAAACGTAAAAAGTAAAAAGATTTAAAAGTTATGTGTCAGACCAAAGGCCAATC
>JAGFZM010000094.1:983306-1012251 GCA_017657215.1 Limnothrissa miodon | reverse complement strand
AATATGTAGACCTACTTCCTTACTGTAGGACTCTGCTTGATAAATCATTTGTTCTCTGATTAGCTGCTATGCCCTAATGGGACTAGTTTGTATAGGTTATATGTCCATTAAGTTAGAGATAACAGCCGCTGAGGTGTCCCAGTATAGGAAAATAACAGACAAGACAGGCATAACATCAGCTTCCACCAAGTTCGTTTTCCCTCTATATGGGAACACCACAAATGACACTTCATATATTTTTTTAAAGCTGTAAAGTATGAAAACATTTCGTTTTTGTATGGCAAAGAAGATCCACAAGGCTAGCCAGTCAGAAAACAGTATTTAATTTCTCCGGGTGAGAACTAGCAATAAGGACCGCCAGTCAATTGATGTGACTGACATGCAAGCATTAGAACAAGTTCTGCTGGAAGATCTTAGTGAACTTATTCACTTGCCTAATTTGCCTTCTCTGCTGTTCCAGATGATGTCATCTCAACATCTCCTTCCTCCTCACTCTCTGTGTATGTCATTTGGATGGGGAATGGGTAGGATTTACCTCTGCCTATTTGCATACATGTTCCAAGACTCAGAATAAAGACAGAGCCTACACCAGACTCTTATCTATTTTATGTATATTAGGGCATTGTGAGACATCAAAGGCATTTATCTTATCTTATCTTATGTGCTTGATTTCAAAACCCTAAATCCTTGCAGTCATTCTTACTTTTCTGAGTTCTTCTGGCAGAACTGTTGTGAAACCTGCGTGGTGTGAATTGTCTTATCATCTCTATCCTGTTCTCTTGCATAGCAGCACCTTAGTGTTAAGCTCCCTTTTGTCTTGAACAGTTGATGGATTTCAAAGGACCCAATTTTAATAATACATTAGATAGATAAGACATTAGATCAGATAGATGAGATAGAATGCTATGTAATGACTTTTATTTTTGAATTTCTTGTTAAAACTGTGATATAAAATAATTCTTCTTTTTTTGGTTTTGTTGACATTATGCTATTAACAAAGCTTCAAGACCTTATGAGTATTTGGGTTGTTTCTTTGGATTTGTTTGGATAAATTTATCCACATAAAAACAAATTTACAAACCCAGTTGCCGAAAAAAAGTTGTGAGGCTTGGCGAAATGATGAGTTGTGAGGCTTGACAGATGATGAAGGCCAATTGCATTTGATAAGAATATTTAAAAATTAAAATTGAAAAGGCTGATCTATAGTCCAGATATGTCGCATTTAAAACAAAAAAATGAAGAAAACAGAGAAAACAAACATCTTGGCAGTTTACTGTGAAGGATCCTCCTTTGTTTCGACTTAAGCGCAATTTGTTCTAACTTTTGCATGTCCTAAATTTTTGGAGACTGTTGCTGGCCTAAAATTTCAAATGGTCATGAATATTTTCACTTTAAATAACTTATATGATGTATTGGCCTCTATCAATGCTGCTTGTACGATTTGAGAATTAAGCACCTCAACTTTTTTTGGAATTGGGTTGTATAAATTAAAATATAATAAATAAACTGTTAATAAATATACTGGACTTCAAAAGTGACAACTTATTTTGGTTTGTTCTTCCCGTTATAGAAAAACAAGTCCCTACAGTGTAATATGAAAATAAGTAAAATAAATAATAGTAACAGTTGTTTTTCTGCCTTCGTTCCTGAGTGAATAGAGGATGGATGGATGGATGAATAAATGGATGAAAAACAAAACATGAAATAGTAAAGGTATTACGACAGTCATGCTATTAAATATCGTCATTATTTGGATGTAAAGTAGACATGACTGTTCATTTAATAGATCAATAGTCATGATAAAGTAACCAGAAACTTGAAATTCGGTTGTGATTGCTATGATAGATAAAACATTTCCCTGAAATAGTTGTTCCACTCGACCATAAAATAAAAAAAACAGCCCTGTTGTACTCTGGTATACAAAAGAAAACTGTTTTAGGACTCTTTCATGATTGCCGTAAGGATTTCAATCATTATTAGAAGCTAGAGGTTAACTTCTTTATGTGCTTCTGTTTGGCCTTCCGGTTTTGTTTTGTTGACCAGGATATTACAACTTGAATCATACGTTGCATCTAGTCTATTCCTACTGTATACTTCTTAAAAATCTAAAACCTAAATAGGGGGATTGGTGGTATAAAGATAGAGACTCTTAAGGCACAGTAAGTTTTGCAAGAAACACAGACTTTTTGTGCTCCCTTGTCACACTGTCCTAGACACATCCAGAAACACACACCATTGTCCAGTAATAAAAATTAACTAAAAAATAAATACAAATCTGGCAGCTCTTTGAGAGATAGCAGCCTTCAGAGCAAACCAAAAGCATGATTAAGATGTACAGTAAGGCCAGACAGTTGTGTGCTTCTGAGAGAGAGTGTGAGTGAGGGGAAGAGAGAGGGGGTGAAAACAGCAGCAGTCACACCGTGTAATCCAGTTCAGCATTCATCTTTGTGTACATCTCGTATATGGCGTCCACTGTAGCCGTGTAGTTGACCAAGAACTGACGCACCTTCTCCAGACAGTCTTCCTCTTTGACCTCCCGACCTTTTGAAAGGGCCCTCAAGAAGTCCGACTTGTAAGGCGCAGCATAAAGCGCGGCCTAGAGTAAATAGTCCATAATAACCCATAAACCAAAGACACCAATTAGTCAAACAAATTCTGATCCTAATCAAGAAGTTATGCTCTGATGATGTCCACTGTTGAAGAAAAAACAGGACCATCACAAGTAAATGCTTATAAAACAGTCTGCTAAATGCAGTTCAGTTAGACATTACCTTGAAGAGCTTTTGAACAAACCAGCCATGGTATTTTTTCAAGGCTACCTCATAGGCTTTAGTGGCATTGACACGGATGAGGTTGGGGTTGTTCTCATCTCTTTCCCCATTCACCAAACTCTGAAGGAGAACTTGGATGAACCGGAGACCCCTGGTGGGTAATAAGAGTACAGAAAGATTTTCCAACTACAAATGTGATTCAATTGAATTTTCAATTGCATTGAAAATATTAATATTGTTTGTGCATTTGGTTGTCAAGGTAATTAAGGAGATTATTTGTCACATACATTGAAATTCTTAAGTTAGACATGTATTGCATTAATTTAAGTACTCACTCAATAAAAGAGAAAAGGAGAAGTACAAGAAAAGCAAAAGTAAATAAATAGCTTGTGTAAGGAATAATGAATGGCATGGTATTTGTATATCAGAAAAATAATGCATGCTCAAAAGCGTTTAGAATATTAAGAAAATAATATACACAATAAAACATTTTAAATAGCACACTACAATAAGAGAGGGGTTTAACTATCACAAGCAGTGGTATAACTATTTATATCAAGTGAAATGAAACCTTTTGAGCCACATGAGGGAGAGAGTAGCTCCTACTTTAGGCCATTCAGATCCATGCATCTCCTTCTCAGCCTCCAGAATTTGCTGCAGTGTTTTGTATCTGCTTGGGTTGCTGTCGTACACAGCCTTAATTTTCTGCGAGAGGAGCACAAACACCAACACTTTTTTTTTTAAATGTTCGTAACTATGATGTCAGGCCTGATCTATAGGCCTATAGATGGCCAATAGGTGGAGATATTGCACTTACTGTGATGTTGCCAGCAATATCAGCCTTGATTGGGGCAAAGACTGTGGAGCCGAGGAGGTCTACATGGAGAAAATGAGAAACGTCAGTTGTGGTGGAGTAATGTACAGCACTGCTATTGGCTCTTGGGCATAAATATAACCCAATATATATAATATAAATAATATGAACCCAATGTTGTACAATATATATTGCACTATACTCATTGTTATTTCTAGTTGTCAACGATTATAACATGACTAATTCATGAAGACAATGATTATTCCTAAATCCTAGCCGGCTAATTAACTTCACCAGTCAGTTCTAAGACCTTCAAATGACCTATGACCTCCATATCTTTTGAAAATTAGGAACATTAAATAATTTAGCATGCTTTGAGAGCATGAACAATTTCTGAAAGCAACAATGCCCCTCATGAAAATTTAAGCAGATCTTAACATTACACCAAACAGTTTAGTGTATCAAAGGAAATACAATCATCACAAAGGACATCTGAAGTGTTGATATGAATCTGTTTCCATCCACACTAGACAACTAGGATTATCTTCTAGGGCAATAGTATTGCGTTTCATACACTTTACTTGTCTCTAATTGTCATTGTTTAAATGAATTTGGGCTAATTTTCATTTCAGACCATTTTTAGCACATGTCTAGGGCTACCACTGACTCTTGAGGTGGTCTTGATAGATTTCTGTGTGGATAAATAGTGTGTACCTCATGGCAAATGTAATTTTAGATTAGAGTTGTCAGTCGATTTTCCCAGTCTGCAACTGAATCAGAGGACTGATGAGAGCTGCACTCTCTGTAATTGCGTTGAATGGGGAAAAAGCCTCCAGTGAGGTATGCCTCAGGGGAGGATCTAACAAGGGCCAGACAGACAGTTTGGCCCCACAGGTGGAGTCGATGCTAGAGGTAGATGCTTTATAAGACAGCATAGGCATTAGGGTGCCCCCAAGCAGTGCATTGTAATCATGGGCTGTGGGTTCCATCTCTTGTTACAGAGGGCATAACAGCAGCCATCAGTTACGTAAACAGTTTTATCCTCCAACAGCTTTTGTCTCTTCATTTTGGCCTGGACGAGTTGTTTTGCTCACACACAAAGACACCCATGAATGAAAAGAGAGAAAAATAACTGAATGATTGTTTGTTTAGAAATGACATGAAGCTGGGTTTCCTGCTGGTCCCATTGTGATTGTGTGAATGAGAATATGCCAATGCATTATTTGTGTTTGTGTGTGAGTTTCCCCTTTTCTCACATAAAAACAGATTTGGTTTGTCAAATCAGTAAACATAAAAATTGTAAAAGATTGACTTAGAATTAACTCCCAATGTAATCGGTGAAACCAATAAGACTCTGTCTTCAGCTCTTCAGTCTATGCATTTGTCTATTGACCTCTAACATAAATAGATAACAATAGATATGGAAGAATAGATAACAATGAATAACAAGGTTAATAGAAACAACAAACTCTTGACATCTTGACCTTTTTCAGTGTGCAAAAGAATAGATTAGTCCACCATATTAATAGCAAATGAGGGCTTTAACAAAGGAGTCTAACTACCTCCCTTATCTGAATGGGTAAATGCAATTCAACACCACACTAATCAATTTTCTCAACCTAAAATCGGACGTAGGTGATTAAATTATGCATGTAAAGGTTTGTTGTCTGCTTGTGGGAGAAATTCAATCCATTATAAAAATTTACCATTTTATTGAGCTCAACCTTGAATGTTGCAACTTCATGAAGGTTTTTATCTTGAATGTAGGTTATAGAAAATCCCAACACTCAGGAATAGGGCCTACATAATGATACAGTAGTTACCCTACTGTATTGAAAAACGGAATTCATATCCTATTCATATACGTGTATGGAATTGAACAATCTGGTTACTCACAAGTCGAACAAAACAGCTTGGGCTGCTAAGAGGTTCTTCCCACTTGGCAAATTAATTCCTGTCTAATAACTTCAAGTAGCCTACTCTAATAGCCTAACAGGTATTTGCTTTAAAGCGCCTATGATCTTAACTGGTTTTCCTCGAGGGGCCGTCGCCTGTCTCATGACTCAAGCCCAACAAATCACAGCTTTAAGTTACCGTTACACAGGGACTTACCAAAGAATGGCGGAAGATATGATACTGATTCCAGAAACGGTCGAGTCTCCACTTGCTTGTCGGTTGGAAGCTGTCTAAACTGGTGCTCTAACAACAAAGCCATATTGACAGAGCACAGTGACAGCTCAGCTAGGCTCCAAAACAACAGAATGCAGTTACAGTGAAAACCCGGAACTGCAGGCATCAGAGAACTCTCAGAAATCTAAGCAACTAACAGCTGACTAGAGAACGCCACCGACAGACGGCGTGCCATTTTCCACAGGTGGGTGAGTGGGAGCCAATCATAAACGTGGAGGCGGGACAAAAAATAACTACATCTATTATAATCAGCAGGTACGCTTTGGTATTCCCTAAGTTACCTGAACTGAAACACTTATGTTAAAACAGATGCCCTAGGCATGAGACGTCAAAAAGGACATCACTGATGCATCAAAACTAACGTTTAAAGCCAACACGGGACCTTTTACGTGCAAACATTAAATGAAAAACACAAAAAAATGCGACAAAGAATATATTCCACGTGTGGATGATGCTGTTCCCTATAACAACCATGTTTTGGTTTGGCGCACAACGCTTTTTGTGCATACTTGTGTGCATTTGTGTACTTTTGTATACTTAAGAAAATGCCTTAGCACAGTGAGTATTTAATATGCCCTACAGTATACAGCATAACAACATGAATTCGGTCAAGTATTAACTGTTAGGGAACAGAGCAACGTGTAGTGCATATGGTTTGCCATTTTCGGGTCTTTTGAGCCTTACTAGTTGCCGTAGGCTCCGTTACCAAGAGAAACAGGAAGACACTTTCGAAAGCTTTCTGTAATGTTACTTCACTCAGAGGCCATCAACTTTTAACCATAACAACACCGTTTTTTTCTTGGAATAAATCCTTTAAAAAGAGGTTGATAATACAATTAACCGCTTTTCTCGTGAACAGGTGAGAGTTTTGACGCTCACTCACAATTAGTGGCTTGTTTTTGCTTGCTAATAATAATTAGCTTGGAGGGACAGCTTACATAGCAACATAACGTTCAGCTGAACAGCTGTTTAGTAATGCACATTAGCAGAGACCGAAAAGATTTATTTAGTGTTTACCATTTATTTAAAGCATAAGTAGTGCTCGGATAGTGCTGACTTGACTTGCGTCTACAACCAGGACCATGGCTTTGCCAACGCTTAGTTCTCACTGGCCGAGCCGCGTGAGGACTATCGAGAAGCAGATGGCACGGCAACGGGAACAAGAGGCCCGCTGGCGGCAGCATTGGGAGAACCACTCCAAGTACATGAAAGAGCAGAACGTCCGAACTAGCAAACAGGCACATTGGAGCTCTCGGCAGTCATACGAACAGAGGTGGGGTTACATTCCTCATCAGATGTATAATAACCATTCATAAACTAACGTTAGCTTGTGAATGCATTCTTTTCCACTGTTTCACACACTGTTTCACACTCCCAGTAAACAACCCAAACAAGTATGCAGTGATTAAACCTCACTTGTACTGCACTGCTACACTGCCAACAAATGTTATTATTAATCCTAGACTATCCTAGCTTTATATGTTTAACTTAATCTGGTTCTGTACCCACACATATCTCCAGCATGAGTGCATTCAACCGTGAGCGTGTGAAAGAGGAGAAAAAACGCCGTCTGGAGGAGAGGCGGGATCGGCTGAGAGCTATGCTGCAGGAGGAGAGGGACTTGCTGGAGGCTGAGCTCAGGCTGGTGGTCCCAGACAGTAGTGTCCTGACCAGGCAGTTGGTGGAGAAAACAGAGAGTCTCAGATCTGCAAGAGAGGAGCGAAGAAAGAAGGTGCTTTGCTGATGAGTACTGTAGAGTTCCTGTGGATTTATGGTTCTAGCGCTGAGGAACTTTTATTGGTTTATCATTGTGTAAAATTGCCCTGTTATTGACAGTATATTCACTTTACAGCTTGCTCAGGAATTGCTGAGGGAACACTGGAAGACAAACAACCCTGATCTGCGAAAGGTTAGTAGTGATGCCCTGTGTTGAAAAGACATGCATAATGTGAATCTAAAAAACAATGATTATGTATTCATCTCAGTTTTTTATTTTGTTTAGTTTTGAATAACATATTTACCATGTGACCTCTGCATCATACCCCATTATCACAAAACTTTAAATTTAAAACCAAGCCCACTTAGTTCACAATAAAATAAAATCCATATCTGTGATTTATAGATACATAGAACACAGTTTCCGTAAACATCATGTTTCTCATGTTGATCATCATTGTGTTTACATTAAGTGTATCAAAACCTTGTCCAAACATTCTAAACAAGTTCAGTGTCATCCGAGGACAAGAGGTGATGGGGGGGAAATAGGCATGATCAGGGTGCGCACCTGGTGCACCTGAGCCTTGGCTTTGGTTTCTGAGTTGACGCCTCTCCTCTCTCTCTCCACCACACCTTTTTGGTATGGCAGTTTATCAGCCCTGTTGTTTTTGGTGATGTTTTACAGGTCGAGTCAGCATTGCATAAAGATTATGTTGTGGGTCAGTGGCAGATCCAGCAGGAGGAAAAGAAGCAGGTAACCCTAACAGGCCCATGTTACAGTCCGTGTGAGTTTGCTCCCTGTGACCACACATTGACTGAGAGTCAAGTGTTTGATTACTCGAGGCACTCAAGTAGAAGTTAAGCCACATTTGAGGCCAACTTGTTAATGCTCTTAAGTACCATGATTTGTTCAGTTTCACAGAGCCAGAGCTGTTGTGCCAATCCAGAAGATTGAATGAGTGAGTGAGCGAGTGAGTGAGGGCAAGGGTAAAACATCTTTTCCCCTTTCGCCTCTTAGCATGAGGAGAAGGCCCAGGAAGAGCAAAGGCACTTTGAGAACGAGTACGAGCGGGCCCGCCGGGAGGCTCTGGAGAGGATGAAGGAAGCGGAGGAGAGACGCAAGGAGGAGGAGAAGAGGAGAGCTGAGGACCTCTGCCGGCAGATGGAGGAGCTGAAGCTGCGAGAGGAGGAGGTGAGCGGAAATGAGAAGAGAAAAAAGGAGTGGAGTAGTCAGCAACTTTATGCTTCACACCTCAGCCACGTGGGCTCAAAGCGTCCCCCTCAGCATTGTGTTCACGCTGGCACAACCATATGCTAGGGTGGAGACACAGCACCATATGGTCAGTTTCTCATTTACAGGGGGCACTAGCTTTAATTGTGAGGCCTTGGCAGGGGTGATTAGGAATATGTGTCCTTGTACATACAGTGTGAATTTGTTTTTGTTCCATATGTACGTGGTCTTTAATATAAATAAAATTTAAATATAAATACAGCTTGACATGTAGACTGAGTAGTATGAATTAAAAAAAAAAGTAAAATATGTGCTGTGTTTCTTAAAACTATGACTATCAAATGGCAGTTTAAAAAAACAGGCAATTGACTCGGCATTAAAATATAAAAATAACTGAAGTTGATGACGGGGAGTACCTTAATATTTCCATGTTTGTCTCTCCTCATAGGCAAAGCGTCTGAAGGAGGAGCAGGAGGCCCTGTTAGCCCAGCACTGGGAGGTGGAGAGGCTGGAGGAGGACAGGAGGAGGGCTGAGGAGGACAGGAAGAAGGCCAATCTGGGGTAGGAGATGAGTGAAATGTCTGAATAGCAGAGAAGGATATTGTGAGTCTAGCAGCAATATCACACAGTTACATGTAGTGAGATTGCAATTGTTTCTTTATGATTTGATTGTAATGCTCTGGAGATGTCATTCATTTGAGAGCAGGCATAAACTGCACTGTATTGGACACAGCACATGATTGATGGATAGATAGATAGTTAGATAGTCCATATACAATAGTCCCATAAAGATTATTTACACACTAATTTTCATATCCCAAGCAGCAGATGTAATGTGGATCTGTCCCCATGTCGGTGTGTGTTGTAGACAGTTCCTGACGCGTCAGTATCGCACCCAGCTGAAGAGGAGAGCCCAGCAGGTGCAGGAAGAGCTGGTGAGTGAACTCTTTGGTTCGCCGTGGGGAAATGCACTGCCTATGCCTAGAGCTACACCGGACGCATTACTCAAGTCATACATTGTATAGAAGTCAGTTCCATTGGATTCCATTGGAGTGGTTTTAATTTCTTTCCTGTTTGTTTGTTTAATTATTTATTGGAAAATTGATAATGAACTGCAACAGTTTGTGGCCAGATGCACTTGCAGAGGAAATTTGAATTTGCTAGCGCAGAGTGGTGCGTCTGGGTTTTTACTCCGTGCAATTAATCCGGGAACTGGAACTAGTCCTAGGAATTGCAGTAATGAGTGTAATGAGTGTTTATAGGGATTGGGTGATTTATTAGAATTATGGATAATTCCGGAATTAGTGTAGGAGCTTTGCTCTGGCGTCAGGTGCGTCGTAGCTCTGACTCCTTATTTCCCTGGTCTGCAGGAGTCGGACCGGCGCATCCTGGCGGCGCTGGTGGCGGCCCAGCAGCAGGAGCAGGCGCTGGAGAGCGCGCGGAGAGAGCGCGCCGTGGCCGACGCTGCCTGGATGAAGCAGGTGCTCGAGGAGCAGCTGCAGCTGGAGAAACGGAGGGAGCTGGAGTTTGAGCTCCTCTACAGGTGAGAGCCAGAGGAGGTGATGAGGAGCCGGAGGGTTCTGGAGAGGTGAAGAAGGAGGTGTCGCTCTAGAGCTCGTAGAGGAGGGAGAAGGTCTCTCTCTTATAGGAGAGGTCCTCCATAGGTAAGAAATGTGGAGATGGAGGTGCTCATTAAAAGAGAGCCCTACAGAGGAGAGATCAGACTCCAAAGATCAATCGGGTCAAGGTTTTCATTTCCCAAGTTGCTGTGCTCGGATTTGTTCCCGACATAAACAAAAGCTTCACCGGAGTGTTTCTAATGTAATGATGGAGGCGATTGGTGTAAAGAAGCCCCTGTGTTTCCACAGCGAGGAGGCCAAGCGGATGTGGGAGAAGAGGGAGGCAGAGTGGGCGAGAGAGAAGAGGGCCAGAGAAAGGCTAATGCACGAGGTGAGGACGCTTGCTCCTTTTCCCAGTCTGGGAACATCTCTATTCAACTTCAGGAGAAATCCATTGTAATCAAACCAGTAGCATATTTGTATGTATTTATGCTTGCCTGAATGTGTTTGCCTGAAATTCTCTTTGTGTTTCATTTATTTTTTATTTTCGTCCTTGGCAGGTTCTGTCGGAGCGGCAGCAGCAGCTGGCGGAGAAGATGCAGGAGAACCAGGATGCACGGGAGGAGGCGCTGAGGAGGCGCGAGGAGCTGATGGAACTGCTGGAGCACGAGCGCCTTAGCCGACACCAGCAGCGCCAAGAGCTTGAGACCCAGAGGACCACGCGCATGCAGGAGATAAACGCACAGGTGTGTGTGTGTGGGTTTGTAAAGATGTCGTGTGTAACAATCTTGTGCAGTTTTGTACTTTGCATGTACATAATTAGGTATGTAGAAGCCATTTTAAAAAGCTATATTATGTATGTTGTATAATTATGCACAAACAAAAAGTGATGTAACTGACTGTGTGTGTGTGTGTGTGTGTTTGTGTGTGTCTTCAATAGGTGGAGGCGCAGAGGAGGGAGCGCTGGGAGGAGGAGAGGCGGCAAGAGCAGGAGGAGGAGGAGGTGCGAGCAGCACTGCAACTGGAGGAGGAGCAGGTGCACCTCGAGACCCAGAGGATGACCCAGCAGGGCTACCATGACGGGGTGAGACACACACACACACACACACACACACCCCTCCACAAATTGCAACTCTACAGTTTGGAGATCATAATAAGTTTTTTTCAAACCGTGAGAATGCATGAAACGGTTCTGTTTCAGTGAACTCGGAACTCTGTTCCAGTCTACCGTTCAATGAACTGTTAAAGGCCCACTATGCAACATTTTTCATTTAATTAATCCGTTTCATACTGTTTAGGATGCTAAAATTAGTCATTACACAGCGAACGAACGGTGTAGAATGCGCCACCGTGGCCAATAGCGGTAGATACAGCACTTGCAATGTTCAGCAGCGCGGACCGCCTCCAATAGAATGCAGTGCAATACAATGCTATACAGCTGGCTTTAGAGGGAGCTCGTGAGAGAGAAAAACAGAATGTTGCTTAGTGCCGGTTTAACACGATTCTAAATGATCTTTGGCAGCAAGGCAAAGGCTTCATTGTTACAGTAAAGAAGTATTTAAAGACACATCATGTGAAAACCACCAAGTAGAATCCCTCTACAAAGAAGCAATAGAATTATGGTCAGCACTTAAAGTCTAGCTGTATAGTTTGGCATTATCACAGCTTAAATTGGAATGAAAAGCTCTGTGTGCAGAAAGCAAAGCGCTCGCCTGGAAATGGGAAGTGCAACACTGAAGTTTTAAAAACAAATGAAAAATATCACCAATATATACTAAATCCACTCCTTTTTTCTGACGCTGAATTTACAGATCCGAGGACGGCCACGCTCTGCCTGGACCTGAGCCTTAATTAAGGTGGGACCTTGGGGAGGAGCTGGAAAAGGCAGTAGTTTCTATGTGTGTGTGGGTGTGTAATCTTAATCAGTTCTTTGCACTTTGTGTTGATCGATTTGATATCAGTCCTTAAAATATGGATTAATTTTTTTTTTTATAGGAAAAAAAGAAAAATCAAGTGTTTTATAGATGTTTTGTAAATTTTTTTATGACGCTATGAATTTTTTAAATGCTTTCATTAATAAAAGCAAAACAAGTCAGTGTTATCTCATAAATAATAAAAAGGATCAAACTGGTGTCAGAATGGTCAACTCTTTGTGGTAAACTGACCATGCTTGAAAGGGGTGTATTTCATGTCGACACACCTCATCAATATTCAGAAACACCCAAGTAACACCGACTTACACTGGAGGTGATTCCAGGAGCTGTTTAATGTTACCTGCTTCTTAAATAACCAGAAAATGAATATCAGGTCTCTGCTCCCTGTTGTAAACAGCAGGAGGTGTAATTTCACCACCAGACTGTGTTGGTTCACTGAAGGACAAAAAAAAAAAGATCTGCACTGAAGGACCACCCATAATTTAAGAATCCTTATTACCTCTCCCTACAAAATTAACACAATATTTAAATAGAAGAAATAAAGATTCAGTTATGTTATGCCATATGATATGGAGATTATTCTCTATTGTTGCACCTATTAAGATTTTGAAAATGATGTGAACCCATGTGATCTTGTCTTTCAGTGTATGTATAACAGAAAGTGTTAACACAGCTGCAAATAAAAGGGAAACAACATTGTAACATTGTTTGGTCCTTGTGCCTGTATATACAGTCAATAGTGCCAAGACTAAAGTCTGACCCATGGTCACTTCTACAGCACAGACTAGTAAAGGTCCCATGATGACACTATTTGGAATGCTAACGCTAACCCTACTTTCTCTCACTAAACTAAAATGCAGACATCATCCTCTCACTCTGTGTACACAGCAGAGGTTTAGTGAGGTTGAAGCCAGTGGGCAATGTCTGCTCTCCACTACTGCCCATCCATAGCACCAGAAGGAGCTATTTATGACCCGACGTCCTAGTGTGGAGTGTGATTTAATTAGCTCTTGACATATAGACTATACATGATCTACAGTTACTTTCTCAAAATATCCCTACTATACTAATGGAGCCAACCATATGGCCCGTTCTGTCAAACAAAGATCCCAAAGACGTAATGCATGGAAACAGTTATAAATTAACTTTATTTGAAAAATAAAAGGCAGGTGTTCCTGTTTGTTCTGCAGACACCTGCATTTACGTGACACAGATCCCTTTGCAAAGACCAAAGGCAGGATAGCACAGTCTTGGAGACTGTGTGCAAATAATAATACAATTAAATAAATATAAAAAAAACCTATTTACTCACATCAGTTTGCCAACATGGGCATTCCCATTACTCTTCATCCCAAGGATGAAGGACTAACTCCACTGATATAGTCCACTCTCCAGCTGTTGCATAAACAATTTGTGGCACCATTCAAATGCAACTCACAGGCATGGCTAAGCTGTACACATGTACATGTGGCACCACTCAGGCCAGGCATTCTTATCCTACGCCACCCTCTCTTTTTGCATACTGCAGTTATCACAAGACTCAGAAAACTAACATGGATTGGGATTTTTAGGAGCTAGGCACTATTACTCAACAAGAGATAAGCAGGACAGTACTAGCAAGTACAAAGGTGTGCCTAACACCGGCATCTCCTTAAAAAAAAATAAAGTAAAATAAAATAAAGACTACTACTCTTTAGAAGCACACAGTATTTGCTGGTAAGAGTGATGACCACATAGTCCCTGCACGTATGCTTTTGATTTGATATAGTAATCTCTGCAATAAGTGCCAGTTTGTATTTTTTTACAAGGTTCTGATGATTTGCAAGGGTGGTAGGAAAAATAATACGGAAAATGAAAATGAAAGAAAAACAGAACATCTCCCATCATTCTCTAGTCTAACATATGACTGGCAGTAACAACAATTTTCACATACTTGATATAGAGTACTATCACATCAAGGGGACCACTATCATTAAAACAGATTTGGAACTACATTCTTTAAATACTACTGGAGGGATGCAAGCCACTGGTGTATGGATGTCTTACGCACAGGACTAAGATGAGGTATATAAGCTTGGCATTACTTTAGTCTGCAGGAGGGTTCAGGCCTTCCAACATCCTCTACAACTACACTTCAGGGAACATGATATGATGGAGAATCTCACATATTGAAACTGATGCGTTTCTTTTTTCTTTATTCCTTTAGCAATTCTTTAATTCTTCACCATTTTGCCTTTTCACCAAGGAACATTGGTTAGTTGATTGACTCTAGTTTAGTGGCCTGAGATGTATTTAATTTTATCTTTATCTTAACATATCATAAAATCATAACATAGCTCACTCTAGGACATCTGCAACTGTTTTCTTAGAATTTCAACCATGCAAGCTGCCTCCCTTACTGGTAATCATACATACAACATCATTCTCATTCTAGAACATTCTCTACCTCACAGCTGAATCCTTCAGTCTCAGCACACTGCAAGGCAAAGCAAGTCTTGCCCTATGGCTTATCAGCAGAGTCCACTAGGAATTATTTTTCTGTACATGAATATATTATATTCACAATAATTTAAAAGTAAAAAAACAAAACAAAACAAAAAACACAATAGTATCATGCATATGCTTTAAAATAGTTATACAAAATACAAAACAAACAGAATATTGTATTTGTAAGAAAACAAAGGAATAGACAAGCAAGATATTAAGAGAGAAAATAAATCCACTGGGAGCAGAGATGGAGTCCTAAGGTGCTGGCTACGCCTTTGCGGCTGAAGGGTTGTGGTCCGACGCTGCCAATGGGAGGGAATTTGCTTGGGTTGGGGACAGTGGCTGGTGGGGACTTCAGTTGGTGTTCTCTTTGGTTGTTATGGTCACGAGTTGCTTGGCTGCCTTGGCGATGTCATAGGCGCACTGAATGACCTGCTGTGTCACCAGCTGCATGTCGGGCCCCGGCGACGGACCGGGACCACCCTCGGGTGCCACCACCGCCTTGCGGCACTCGCCCTGCAGCCTCTGGGCACTGGAGGTGAGCAGACGCAGGGCACCTCGCACCATTTCCGACCGCGGCTTCTGGAAAGTAAAGCAAGGACAGATGGAGTATACAATGTAGCACATACAGCTTAAAATACACTGGAGCCTTCAAGGAGAAATTCAGTGTGAATTAATCTGTTGAACTGTTGTTTAAGGTTACCAAGTCCTGTCAATGGGAAAAGGAATTCGTAAATTTGATACAGCATAGACCGAAATTGTGAGCCAGACACAAGATCAACAAAGGTTCCTCGTTGTTTGATTAGAACTCTTTCTTTTGTAGACCTTGTGTCTTCTTTACAGTCAGCGACCAACTTGTAAACTTTTCTGGCGCTGGTCGATTGGCATTCTATATTCAGATGTTATTTGAACAACAGTTCCCAGGTGTCGTTGATGTCACGTCAGTTTGGGCGCTTCTTCACAGTAGGTCATTTTTGGATGTTTTAAGCTGGAAATATTGCACTTACTGTAGCGCCATTAACACAGGCTTGGAGACACGTGCTTACCTTGGGAAAGAGAGCCGCCATCTCACTCACAGCCACATGTATTCTTTCTGAGCAGGGTACAAAACTATGTAAGAGAGAGAGAAAAAGAGAAAGATATCATCAAGGAGACAGGAAAGCTAGACAGGTTTGCGATCAGGTATAATATTTGATTATCTGTGAGCTATGAGTTGAACTTACGTTTTGAGTGTAGCAGCACAACACACTCTGTCAAAACCATGCATAGAAACTACCAAGCTCACACACAACTAATGTTAGTTAGTTCTCAATTTAGACACCTTGGCACTATACCTCTAAAAGCAAAGGCAAGGCCTAGGATCTGGACCTTCAAAGACCTCTTCAAAAGCTTTATGATGGCTTATTCAGACGAGTGAACTCAGTGAAGTCTTGGAGGGATCAAGGGTCAGGATTAGGGTTTGACTTGACAATTCAGCCAATGACAATACAGTCAGGCTAAAAGCAAGTTTCACAGCTACTAAGCACTAAGGGAGGCTAGAAAGCTTCACACCTGTGAGCATAGTGATCATAGTTCTATGTTACACGAACAGACCCTAGTCTAGGACCCATTCACATGGAAATACCTGGCTTGTTACTTTTTTGTGGTCACAGAAGTTTTGAAGTTCTGACAATCAACCCTGGCGTGTTTGCGTTGAAGGGAAAATAAAACAAATAGAAAGAACAGCACAGATACATCAGGATAGTGGTGCATGGGACTCTGTAATTCTGGGCGTTGAGGGGAAAACATGTTGTTTTGTTGTTCGGGGCTGTCTGTGGTCCTCTTCTACAAGTGCAATCATTTATGACTTCCTGTTTATCAAATGGAAACTATACCGTTGGGAATACTTTGGGAGTCTGAAGCTGAATGGATTATTTATGTTCTTTTGTCGAAACCTAGCAAGCCAACTTCATGAGACAGCCTTGTGACCCACCCCCTCAGGTCTATCCTGGAGCTGTGTCAACAAACAAACAAACAAACAAACAAAAAACAAAAGCAGGGTTGGGCTTGAGAGACACGGACCCACAGTTCTGTAGCTCAACTGGTTTGAATCTAAACCCATTTATTTAGTAATTGGCAATTGAAATTTTAAGACGTCTTATCAGAGGACAAGGTTGGAAAAAAAAGGTTAATTAAAATCTATGCAATTTTCAATTTCTCTGGTTTGTAATGTCCCTTAAGCCCACCCCTGACACAGAGCACGGCGGCGAGGCAGTGTGAGTGAGACTGAGTGAGACCAAGTCAGACGAGCGAAAAGCCAAAGGGTGACATTGTGTTAAAGAGACAGAGAGAGGAGAGGAGACTGTGCCTGGGAGACAGGGACAGAGGCCAGAGTACCAGGAGGCAGGGCTGGGGGTCTGCTGGCCCTGGGGCCTCAGGGGAGAGGCAGGGGCCTTCTCGGCCCAGGGGACCAGCGTGCTGAAGCAGCCCAGGCTGTGCCTGAGCCCGCGCACGCACTCCCGCTCCAAGGACCTGCGCCGCCGAGCACACAGCGGAAACGCCATGTGCACAGACCAGAGCACGCACCCAGCAGCCGCGTGGCAGATGAACAGGGTGGTGGCGGTGGAGGGGGGTGGGTGGAGCAGAGGTGGGTCAGACGACACACAAAGAAAAAAACAGAACAAGAAGTGGTAGGAGGGGAGAAAGAGAAATTTAAAGTAAGTTATAAGATAGGGAAAAGCAAAAATGATAACTCGACTTGACAAGAACAGAAAACAGGGCTTACATAAAGAAAAGAATAAATAAAGAATAGAAAAAAATAAAGAAGAAAAACTAAAAAATGTCTAGCATAACTTCAGCTTGATACATACACATACACACACACACACACACACACACACACACACACACACAAACAGATACAAAAGAGGAACATGAGTCGCAGAAAGAAAGATTCAGGAAGCAGATGCACTCATCACTAGTGAATTTTCTGTGGCTGCAACCATAGGTCGATCCCACCTAAAGCACCCGTGCCCTGTTGTGTGAAAGTGAGGAGACCTGCGGTTAAGTCAGACGGCTCACCTGTCGTGCTTGTTCTCCTGGGCGGCACGCAGCAGCTCCTGGATGTTCTTGGTGATCTGCTCGGTCTTGCGGATGACGTCCTCGGTGCTGGGCAGGCTGCTGTCACACTCGGCCTCCAGGTCGTCCAGCTCTGGGATGGAGCCCGTCTCCCCTAACCAGCCGCTACTCCTCAGCCTGCCTCTCCGGGCAGCCCTGCAGAGACAGAGAGCAGGTTAGGTCACAAAGGCATTCCATTACTTTGGATGACTCTCAGAGAAAAATGAATATAGTGAATGTCAATTGTATGCTCATACATTTATATTGTCCAAAGGAAAAAAAAAATTATTATTTTTTTATTCACTGAGGCAAGAGGTCTCCCGAGGGCTAAGTACAGTATAAACACTCTTTATGGAGAGAATAAAGAATTCTAATGTCTACAACCTTTTTGGCCGAAAAAAGTCATTTTCACTTTTATGTAAAGGACATGTTCATGTGATTTCCGCAAATACATTTTAAAAACAAGAAAAAGAAAAAAAAGCAAGAGAAACGATTTAATATACATTTTTTTTGTTGGTGTTTTAGAGCACATTAATGCAGTTTATGCAAATATCAACAAAAAAAAACTAGGACATGATTCAATTATTTAAATTAGATAGATTTTTCTGTCTGGGAAGATCAAAGACAAATGTCAATCAATTTTGCCAATATCTGCTTAAATTCTATCCGTCCCCTACGCCACACGTGACAAGACATTGAGAAGGCTCATACCCACTGTCCTCCAGCTCAGCGTCATTGACTGTGTTGTCATAGTCACCTTCAGGTATGCTGCTCTGCTTGTCCATCTTGGTGGCCTACAGGGAAGTAAGGACAGGGACACAAGACAGGACACGAGATAACACAACAAGCAGGCACTGGAAGGGACATGCTCCCCATGCAAGCTCAGCATCAGGGAACCAGGACAACTCCCGCACCTATGGAGCAACATGACCACTCGCATCAAACCATGGCTGAACCACAACAGAAAACAACAACAATGGCCCATGATAAAACATTCTCCAATCCCAAGAATACCCAATGCTGATGGGGGACATAACAAATAACAATAAAGTGGGAAACATCCATCCTGAGATGCTTCCAAATCTTATTTGTTTTGTCATTCAAGCAGATTTAAACATTTTTTCACATCTGCAGATCTTCAGGCATTAAAAAAAATCCTTTCAGATGGTTCAGAGAGGATTTCCCCCTTTCAAAGAAATAGACAGTATGATGTGTGTTACACTTTGAAGCAGCCCATAGATGTAGTGTATGCTACCTCTTCATAGACTGCCTCAGTGTTCATGTTTCTGAAGGAAAAACACTAATTCATTCGCTCTGTCAGAGTACTGCAAACAAAGATGTTTATTGTCTATGTTTTAATGACTAGATTTATAGGTAAGAAATTATAATAATAAGTATCTAAACTGGCAGTCCAGTACAGGGAGACGTTTATTTTTTAGCTGAACGGGAAAAAACGAAGTGTTTATTCTAACAAACCAGTCATTAAAATGACACAGACGTAAGCCATGCTGTTGATATGAAACCCGTCTATCTTTTTACCTGCCAGACTCTCCCTCTTGATTAAACTGTCAAGTCCATACTATACTTCATATGAGGAAGATTTTTAGATCTTCGAGCATTAAAACTATTTTGTTTCAGATTCAGAGAGGATTATCCCCTCTCAAACAACTACATAGGATGATAATAATTAATGAAATGATCCATCAGGGTGATTATAAATAAGATATACTTGCAATGGTCTCGTTGTCTTACAGTTGATCAACAGACCAGCAAATCCTGACAACTCATCAACAGAAGATGTCAAAGCAACGATTTATTGAAGGTATCAGCAGGGTTCATATAAAGTGCATTGCAAATATCACATCTTTGGACTGTGGTTTCAACACTGACCTACTCCACAGATTGAATGTGTTGCATTTTTTTGTTTAGCACCTGCTGCAGCTGATTTATTAAAAGAGCATGTGTGAATTCCAGAGCAGTGGGAACAGACAGAGCCTGGGGTGGGATGGTGCTGGGGTGGTATGGGGGCTACCGTGTGTGTGTGTATGTGTGTGTGTGTGTGTGTGTGTGTGTGTGTTAGGAGGGGGTGAGGGGGTGTGGGGTGAGATGGTAGCAAAACCAGCGTCAGAGGCAAGCTGCATTCTTTTGGGACAGCTGAGGAGGAGACTCAAAGGGGAAACGTGGGCAGCACCCAATCACTGCACATTCCTTTCTCACACCATTCAATTACAGCACATATCCATGACAAAAAAACAACCAGTATCAGTCTCTGTGGTCACGCATCCAATCATGCTACATTCTCAACACACATCGACCAACAGCACAAAAACACTCTTCGCACTTGTGGTTATCCTAGAAGCAAACTAGTTTGAGATTGTAAGATTGGTATTAAAACTGTACAGGTGAAGACTTGTTACTCAGCTGTAGAACTCCCTGTGTTGTCCTAAAACACATTTCTTTGTGTTTCATTCTGCGCTTTAGTTAGGCCTGTTGGCTCTACAGAAGGGTTCACCGACCTGATCCCACACACCTGAGCCAGCAGCATGTCACCAAAAATAACTGCTAGACACTGCATGCCGTCATCACCCCCAAACAAACAAACACAAAACAAAACAAAACAAAACAGGAGAACTCACAGTCTCCCAGAATATTTCCTTATTAAGGCTTAAAGGACAAATCTGGTGTGATTTCTAGCCCTGTTGTTTGAGGTCATCAAGTTCTGTCTGTAGGAAAAAGAATGAGGAAATTTGATAATTATAAACTGGATTGCAAATCTGCTGCGACTAAGATTCACTCTGGAAAATGACACTGAAAGTGAATTTCTATTTCTTATTTCAGTCTATATCAAATTTTCTCAATCTTTTTTTAAACACCCAGAAGTTAGTGACCTTGAGCAACTGATATGGATTTTTTGTTTAATGGTGGTCTATGAGGTTGGCACGAGGAGCTCAGAGCATGCAGTGTGCAGCCATTATCCATCCACACAATGCTGTAGGGCCTGATAGCAGGGAAGTGTTCAGCTACATACACTGCAGTGGTGAGCTCACAGAGGAACACCTAATGCAGTCCTCACTGTCAGGATAGGGATGACACTTGGTGGTAAAAGAGTGTTGGGAGGTGGAGAAAGGGATGAATAGATGACAAGAAGGCAAAGGAAGAGGAGGAAATTGAAAGAGGCGAGGAGAGGTGAAAGGAGCAATCCCACCAGGTACTTAACCCACTGGGAGCTCTCATCTCGTGCCCAGAGAAGAGTGAAGGGAAAGGAAGGGAGAGAGGAGGAGGAGGCCACAAACGGGCTCCTGACGATCTGAAAAAGGGGTTATAATCATATAGTCACACACACAAACACACTAAAATCTAGAACTCAGTTATAGTATATTTACACCAACATACACTTTCCCCCTCACACTCACACTGCAGTTCTACAACGGAATAGTGGCCCTTTACTCCCAACACACATTCATATACAGTACACTCTCCTCACTCACTCACACAGACACAAACACACACACAGGGTGGTATTGAGATGGTATTGAGAAACAAAAAAAAAGAAAAAAATGGAAAGAAAGTTGAACATGCAGTTACAGGTTAATACAGAGAACACTCGCTCAAGGAACACATTCTTGCCCCAAATTCCTTTTACTTTCCCTCCTGCTGCAACTAAAACCGCCGCAGGTACTGCGACATTCCAGAACGAATCCAAATGACTCTTCTTGCTTCGGGCATTATCAGTAGAACTCGTAGCAAAGCTTAAAGCTAAGACAAAAAAAAGTATTCACTTAAACAACGGGCTTTTCAAGGAAAAAAACATCTTTAATGAGTCAATATACAGGGCTCAGTCTGTCATCACACTTGAACACCACAGTGCTGTACAGAGACACATTACAGGCCAATCTCAGTTGGTTTAAAACCGACAGAGTTACGCAAACACATACAGCTTTAGAAACATGGTTGTGGATGGTTGTCAAGTGCTCTGCTGATTACTGTCTAGTCTCCCTCGCGAACTGAAGCTGCGCGGAGACCTTGGTGGCTGACTACTTGCTGTGTGGCCTAGCCTGGTGTTCCATTAGCACAGACTGGAGGAGATTATTGTCAAGGCCAAACCACAGAGAGAACGGACATGGCAGACAGGGGGGGGGAAAAAACGCTAAATCAGAATGGCCCAAAGTCAAGGGAATGGAAAAGGCTACCAAAAATGCCGCCATGGTGGGGAAAAAGCAGATGTAGCTTGGACAGCTGGTGAAGTTGTGGTGAGCCAAAATGAAGACACAAACGCGCACACACACACACACACACACACACACACAGGGGGACAGAAGAGAGGGGCAGGTGGCAGGAAAGTGCTTTACTTACATGAGGAGGGAAGGGCTGCAGGGTATGGAGGAGATCCTCGGGGTAGGGGGTCTCCCCCCGGGAGAGGTACGGCTTCAGCCCGGAGCCCGTCTCGTACATAGACATGGCCCGGCTGCTGCGCGCGGACGCGTGGCGTTTCAGGGCGGAGGAGGAAGAGGTAGAGGTGGCGGTGCAGGAGGAGGAAGAGGAAGAGGAGAAGGAGGAGGGGTGAGGAAGGCACATGGAGGAGGAGGAGGAGAAGGAGAAGGAAGGGTCGGGGTAGTCGGGCCCACCGGGGGCCTGGTAGGAGGAGTGGACGGGGCCCTGGCGCTTGAGAGACGAGTTCTCACATTGCAGAGACTGAAGCTGAAGAGGGAAGAGATGGGGCAGCAAAGGGGGAGAGAGGGAGAGGGGAAGAGAGAGAGAGAAAAAAAAGACAGAAAGAAAGAGAGAGAGAGGCTGAGAGAGATAGAGGAGAATCACTTGGCACATAGCAGCTACTAAACGGAGCACACACACACCCACGCTTGCAGTATAGCTTCTCGCAGACGCAGACGCACACACACGCTTGTAGTATATCCTCACACACAATTCTAAACAAGAAAGTGTTGTCTTACAGCCACTCTAAATAATTTTGCTATTAGCTCATCTGTAGCTCTGTCCTCTTAACTTTGGGATCCATCAGCAACAGTACACTTCCGACTTCACTGGGCATCTGAATACTTACTTTAACCAGCTTCTATAAACTGTATGATGTCCATAATACCCTAAAAAAAAAACTCTTCTGACTAGCTCAGAAAACATCCAGTTTTGTGTTCCTGGGGTTCACCTGGACATGCTATGCAACAGAAGTGTTAAAGCAACAGCGACGACAAAAAGCAAGGCAAGACATCCAGTAAGAACAACCACACAAGTTCAAGCGGTAAAGCATGAACCGAGCCAGGTCATGCAAGTGAGTAAATGCAGTCTGCATTGCTGGTGAGAGCGAGAGGAAGCCAAAGCTAGGCAGCTTCTACAAATAGTGTACACATACTAACTAGGCCGCAGTGGACTGATGAAGGCTCAGATGCGTTCTTAGTTCCACCTGGCACACACTCACGCCAGCCCACACAGCAAAAAAAACGGCATGGGCCGTACACTATGACATTACACTTGTCTATAATCACTGCCAGCCAAGTCCCACGGGTTAACATTTAATACGGAGGAGAATGATGAGCTCGCAGGCCTTTGTCCGTGCCTAGCGTCACACACTCACACACTGTAATCATGAGATGAGCCCTGGGGAACCAGGAAGTAACAGTGTGTCTCAGCAAACTACGTTGCTCTCTGTCCAAGATGCTTCATTTTGAAGTGACTTGAAGTGAAACTAAGTACCAGGAAGTTCTGTAGTAATTTAGTGCAGAATTAAATATCAATTAATAGTTGGCTACTGATCGGTAAGTTGGAATATTTGGACATTTGAATTCTTTACCCCTGACTCTAAACTAAAATTAGTTTGGACATAAACAAAAGACATCTGAGAGAGTCCACTTGGTGCAACATTTTCAGCATTTCTGACATGTTATAGAGCAATTATTTGATATGAATCAGTCAATTATGAAAATAATCTAATAAAAAAATAGTTGCGGCCTTGGTGGCAGCACATATCCTGATGTTTCACATGTCTCTAGCAGCAATAATACACCATTGCTTCCTGTGTAGGTGAGCTATACGTTTTTTTAAACGCAGCAATGACAACCAATATGTAACACATGCATCTTCACAGCCTTGCCACTTCTATCCAAAACAAAGTAATACTGAGCTAGACAGTAACAGCAACATGCTACACACGTGACAGTAAAGCTCATACAAAAACAGTTGATAATTCAGCCGATGGCTGAGAAAATGATAAAGGAAGATACATAAAAATGTTTTTTGGAATCTGGCAAGTTCAGAAATGTACATAAAATGTAGTTCAAAATTCATTACACCACCATAACTAACACTTAACACAATGACATGGTTGGACGTTAGAAAAATGGGGTGTGAGAGACAGTAACTGCTTTTTTGTGTTAGCCTAGAAACCTTGAGCACAAGGTCACATCCACATTTCATCACAATGTGCAAATGAGGGAGTAAATGTTGATGGGGTTGTTGCTGTGAGTCAATGTTACTGGTCGTTACGCAGGCTGATGGGCTCACAACATTAGACAGGCATGCAGGTTTAGTCCAAGCCAAAGGACACAGCCTTGCTGTGAGAACGTTGTGTGTGTGTGTGTGTGTTTGTGTGTTTCAAGAGACATTCATTTAAAACATAAATAAAATCTCAGGTTTCTCCCTAAGGGCAATAAAAGACACAAAGCAAAACCTGACCAAAAGTAAAAAAAATAGCTCATTAGTGCAGAGAAGGTTCAGTTCTTGTTGACTGATTCTCCCATAGGTGGGCTGCGACGGGTGGGTTGGTGTTTGAGTTGTGTTGTTGGGGTTGGATTAGGATGTTAAACTGATACTGCTCCACAGTGAGTGTATGAGACAGGTGTGTCAGGACAGATGGGGTGGGGGAAAGCAAGCCGGGGTGACGTTGAAAGAGTGTGAGTGTATGTGTGTATGTGTGTGTGTGTGTGTGTGTGTGTGTGTGTTGGGTGAGGGGGGAGGGTGTATTTTTGCTGTTGTTTTTTTTTTTTTTACTTGGTCTCGGCCAGTACCTTTTTCTGCATGAGACGCAGCTCGTCGCTCAGGTTGCTGTTGACCTTCAGTAGCTGCTGGATCTTGGCCTCGGAGGCGGCCAGCGCGTTTTTCACTACCTGGAACTCCTGGATGGACACGGGGCTGTCCGACAGGTCCGAGTCTAAACTCTATGGGGGACAAGAGGTCAGCTTTAGGGGGTCCTTTGCACACAGCTAGCAGAGGCAAACCCTAAACTAGCTTCCATTCTAAGAATACCTAATGCTAAAAGACTAGATAATGGCTTTGATTTAATGAACATACCCATCCAACCAAAAAAAAAAATGAATGCGTTCATTTTTATTTATATTTATATTATATTCATTTTTCATTTAAATTCTCAAACTAGCTTTCCTTCTTTCAATATCTTATGCTAAAAGACCAGATAAGGGCTTTGGATGTAAAGAAAATACCCATTAAAAAAAGAGAGGAAATAATGAGTATGTATTGTGACATTTTTTTGGACAGCTGAGCGGATTTAGTTGTTCATCAAATGGTCTCTAACTCTCTGGTCTCCGAGACCTCCACCTGTCATCGGACTATATCGAGTGGATGTAGGGGTCAAAGGTCACCTTGGTCCGATCATTCTTCCCCGAGGCTGACTCCGGATCGACGTCCTCGTCAGACGCCACGCTGTCGTAATCCGGCTGATCGTTATCCTGACGGTCATCCACTGGGCAACTGCCCACACTCTTCAGGATGAGTTCCACATTATCAACTTCAGGGGTGGATAAACAAACAAACAAACAAACAAAACAATTAGAGCGTGTGATATTTATCCCCGTTTAGTCTCTGTAATGTTCAACGCATCATCAGGTGTAGCATCCTCAGGTGTTACCTCGTGGGCTTGTGACCGAATTCCCCAGCTGCCTGCGCTTGGCATCGCTGAGGATGTCGATGACGAGAGTAGCAAACTCGTGCGCGTTGAAGCGGGCAAGTTTCTGCCGTCCCTGTGTTTAAAAACAAATCAACGGTCGCATCAGTGAACCGCAATAATCTCAAATCAGCATACACTCACAAAGATGCATAATGCATCTCCGTTCTTGATTTGGGGAACTTTGGGAGCTACAAACTCATCTCTTTCATTCACCCCCCCCCCCCCACACACACACACACCTAGTCTAAAGCCAGAGAAGAGATGTTTATACACACACACGCACCAGCCAGAGAAGTGATGTGTACACACAAGGGATGGAGGATTTGACTTGCTTCTCTGCTAATCAAACACTAAACACTAAACGCTTTCACTCGCCTACGTGACACTCTCACCCACTGACAGCTGTGCACAGTGCAAAAAATTTGTAGCTTTTAGCTGAAGTGGTGTCAAGCAGAAGGAGGGTCGTGCACGTGTCTGGGGTGCTAGAGGTGAGAGGGTAGCACATTTAAAGTAGGCCTGCCTGGTTCCGCGTCGATGAGTACTCGGGGTTGACAGGAAGGAAAGGCACAACTGTTGTCTCCGTTACCAAGGTGCTGTGGTTCTGGGTCGCAAGCCAAACTGCACAAACAAACGCACACACACATACAAACACAACAAATTTCAGGAAACTAATAAAAAAATGTTTTGTTGTGATCTTTATCATGGTGTCTGCAATGCACAGCAAATCTACATGAAGTGCTATAAGAATGTGGAGGAGGAGAGGGTTTCTCATGGCCCAACTATGGAGATTGAAGTGGTTTTAGTTGTGCACAGTGCTTTGTGACTACTACTGTCAAACCATCTGAGAGTTCTTGGAAGAAGATAGCTCACCGGCATCTGTTTCACGCCTGTCGACTTCGTCATACACGTCCATTGCCAACTCCTCAAACAGATGATTACTGAGCTGTGGTCAGACACAGACACAGACACACAGACACACACACACACAGATTTTAGTAGGCCTGTAACCAAAAACACAATCACTAAAGGGGCTCGGTATCAGCCAAAAAAAGTAAAAATCTTGGTGCCAAGAGAACTTAACCAACTCAAGGACTTACTTACCGACTGCAATTTCTTCTTGGCGGCTTTCGCCAACTCTGTCAAATCTACACTGCTGTTAAAAGCACACAAACACACACACACACAAAAGAATCACTTTTTCTACTCTAAATGAGCCATTAGAATACTAACCATTTCTGTTTACTTACATGTTCCTTAATGCCCATTGTGTGAAAGCAGTGAAAAGAAAGATACAACATCATTTAGCTAAATCTGAATGCTTTGGGCTATTCCTAACTGGTCAAATGTGCTCAGCAGAGAGAGGGCATACGTAGCAGCAGAGTTACAACAGGTGTTTACTACACCAGCGCTGTGTAGCGAGAGACAGATGGCCTAAGGTCTAGAACCGTGTCCAAACAGGAACCATCTCTACAGGAAACATTTTTTCTTTCGCCCCCCTCTCTCTTGCCGCCTCTCTCACTTTGTGCAAACATTTCAGTGCCACCTGCAAACTGTCTACACACACAGATGGTGGTGGATGGCGGGTCAAAACCTTCCACATTTCAGGGGTTTGATCTTAAAAAGCCCGTACCTGTCGGCCAGCTGAGGTATAATGAAGTGTTCGCCATTCTTGTGATCTGAAAGTAAAAATGAAAATCCCATTACACCACCAGAAGGAGTGGACACAGTGCATCTTAACATGCTGCTAGCATTTAATTTTTTTTTTTTTTTTTTATTTACTGTCTTTTCAGTTACACACCAGTCACATGATACACTTCATGTGCAGGGACATAGGTGGGGGACCGCCAATAGAGGCTGATCAAACTCTAGGCTGCATTTTAACTTCAAATACTCAAACAGCAGATGGCTCAAGACAGGTAGAACCCATAGATTTCAGCCATACCCCCCAAGAGGCTGTTCTATAACGTGAATTGAACAGGTTTTCACGATTGAACCACGACTTCTATTTTTTTACACCTGTAGAACTTATGTGCGTGACTGTAAAATGCCTTGATTCCTTTCTAGTTATTTTATTACTAACCATCTATCGACGGGTTCTAACCGTCTTGAGCCAACTTGAACCATTGCACAAAGCTGTCTAAGCATATAACTGCAACATATACAGCGTAGTTGGCTCAAGACAGTCATGCCAGTGTCAACCCTTTTTAATCTAATTTTGGTTTAGAAAATATAAAAATAGTTTTCCTCTTAGGGCACAATATTGTATGGAGATGAGCCGACCGGATCTCGTGCAACAAATGCCTCCTTGATAAGTTGTGACACGCATCGTTTATCACTCTCACTGGACAGTGTGGGAGCGGTGGACGAGTGGAGGCGGCTATGACTCACCTGGCTTCCTGCCACATAAGTAGAAGGCCAGTCGGTCCGTGAGCTCATACTGAATCTCCACCAATCGGTCCGCTAGGTCATGGTGTCCAGCTTGTCTGTAGAAGAGAATGAAGGAGACGGTGTCTTTCAGCTGTGTCCCTGAGGGCACTGCATGAGCCATTGTGCTTTCACAATACCTTAAAGAACGTCAGCATCCCTATCCATAATAATAACTTCTCTATAACAGAATGCTTCTCAATAACAGACGTGCAGTTATCCTTCATAAGACACAAAGATGAACACAATAAATGTATTTACTATCTTTTTTCAAATAGACTGGAGGAATCTATTACACACAACTAAAGCTTAAGTGTAAGTGAATTATGCATTTAGCACCATCAAAAGGATATATCTATTTGCATTTTATTTATTGTTACTTTAGTGGTTACGATATTTATGTGCACCTGTGCACTTTACTTTATCTCCTGTCCTGTTCTATTCCTTTGTATTGTATTTCTAGTACATGTGACGAATTGACCATAAAGCTGACTTTGGCATCATCAATCATGCCTTGTCTTTTTTGTGTGGTGGGTGCCTGTCTTGTGTCAGTACCTTGCATAGTCGATGGGTGTGTAGCCATTGGAGTCGGGTGCGCCCGGGTCAGCCCCGTACACGGTCAGCAGCTCCGCTTGAGACACCTGCCCGGCTTTGGCTGCCACATGCAGGGGTGTATTGCCCTTCTCCTGTCAACATGGGAGCAAATCCAACGTTCATGAGCTCTAGTTAGCCTTGTGCAGCCAAATCAGTATTTGTTCAGAGAGACACACACACACACACACACACACACACACACACACACACACACACA
>JAGFZM010000094.1:949814-982765 GCA_017657215.1 Limnothrissa miodon | reverse complement strand
CTAGAATAACTGGATTGGTATAGAAGTGATAGGGAGATAGGCAGCAGTTGCTCCCCTATCTGTCACCTTGCTCAAGTCCTTGGCTGTGCAGCTGTCATCGTCTCTACAGGGCATCCGGTGGACAAACGCCAACATCTGATACTTGGCCTTGATGAACTCAGCCTTGTTGGGACTTCAGGGAGAGCAAAATAAATTGGCAATGATTACAGAGATACAAACACAATAAAGAAAAATAAAGAGAGAAAGCCACACAAAACCTTCAGCCTTCAGTGCATTTCTGATTCATGTGAACGCCAAAAATAACTTTTTAAAGCCCCCTTTTTCAGACCTGTGTTTGACATCATCTAGTTTTACCGATTCATCTTCCTCCCTTCTTGTGAGTTGATTAGAAAGACTATATGTGTATATCTCTCAGACGCTTTTTATGAATTTACTGACCTTGGCGATCAGGGCAGAATGATCAAACAGTACAAAATACCGCATCATTCCTTTTCCCAGAAGCTGCAAGCACACTCGGCTTCATCTCCTGGCCTAATTTTCAGCTCATCGCTGGGCATGAATTAGAGGGACCTTTTGTACCTCTCAATGGCTCAGTGAGTACATTATCCCCACAGGCCATATTCTGGACATACACATTCACAATCAACTCGGCTTTTTTTCACGGCAGTGAAAAAGCCTTAGGAGAACAGCACCTCCGAAATAAACAAAATTGTAAGGATCCCTGCGTGGTCCTTAAAGGACAAATTTCACGCATGGATCCATTTGGGACACCTAAAGGAGGAATCCGGTGTAAAAGAGTCAATAGCCCTGCAGTTAAATGTCACTGAAAGCTATACTGTATGAAGAAAAAATGAATGACTAATATTAACTAAATGGGGCATAGAGACATAAAAACTGACAGCAAGTTACTGGGCCTCTATTCACTCAGTGTTAGTTTCTGGGTCTCATGTCATCTTAAATGTTCTCATTCTATTTCCTACTGGCAGCACTGATTGACCTTGAACTACAAGGCTATTGGTTGAAGCTCTCCCCTGTAGGAATGAACTGACACACTTACAGGTCAGGACAGCCATGAATGGAGAGACTTACTGGATTTTGTCCTGCGGGTTGGCCTTCCTCTTGCCGCTCATGACGGAGGCAGGGTCCAGCAGGGTGTGCTCCCAGATGGAGTTGGCCCCGTTGTTGTAAAGTGTCTGCACCATCTAGTAAGCAGGACAACAGGTCAGTGCTAATTAGGACACATGTAGTGCATTTTCTTGTCGGGAGACAAGCCAAGCGAAAGAGCTGATGTTCCAAACAAAGGGATCCATGTGCACTATAGCCCATTCGCAACCAGGGATAAGGGAGAAAAAAAAAGGGAGTGGCGGCAGCAAATGGTGCACATTCCAGTAACTATAGACACTGAAAGTTTACAGAAACATCACTTTTAGCCCACCACTTCCTCCTTTACCATCATTCCTTTACAAACATGTTTATTTATTTTTTTTATTCGCAGTGGTTCCCCTCTCTTGGTCTCGTCTTGAAACGCAACCTTGGTAGGACAATGAAACAAGTTCAAAGTTTCACCCCTATGGTGAATCAGTGTCCTTGTTCCCAGTTCAATAGCTTCTCTCTGTAGGGTCCCTTGTATTAGGTCTCAGATCAGATTCAGGCTCAGTTAGTTTTGCATCATTTGTGCTCATGGCTTCGGACTGGAGGGACAAAATAGTCTTAAATGGACCTTTTTATGTCAGTAGATGCGTGGTAAGCCACAAACATCATGACTGACTCAAATGACATTACGTAGCATAGGGTTTTATAGAAAGATTGCTCCAAAAAAAAAGGAAAGTTGTATCTCTGAATCATAAAACAATGTTGTAACTGTTTAGAGCCATAAAACATGCCAGACAGATGAGCTCACTGCTTCTTTTGGCAACCGGAGGAAGCCGAACAAGGCTGGCCTTTACACGACAGGATGCTCCGACACAGAGGGGAATTGAGTTACATATACAAGCTTGTGTAAGAGAGCAGTACATACACAACAGTAAATGGTCAGGACTTGTATGCAAATGTGATCAAGTGTGTGTGTGTGTGTGTGTGAGTTTACAGTATTTGTTTGCTTGTGGGGGCTAGACTAATTATGACTTGAGACATTAGGGACATGTGTGTGTGTGTGTCTTACCTGTAACTGAGTAGGGGGCCATGGCGTGTGTGTCAGGTGTCTGACCTGTGAACTATGCCTCCCCAAGCTTCTGTGAACACTGCAGCATTCATCACATACTAAGACCCCTCTGTTTACAGAAGCCCAGCGTGGATCTGTAAACAGCAAAACAAACAACAAACAAATCAGTACAGAGGCACAGAGCCTTGACGTTAAAACACAACACTTACAAATCAATAGGAACCACATCCTTTTGTGAATGGCAGATGGCCTATAAACATAGTTTTTTCACGATCAATACCTCCCAAACAGCTCGGGAAACCACCTACACACACTTGGGAGGGAAAATAATGTCTGTCAGAGCATGGATGAGTTGTGTGACGCGAGAGTTGTTACTTGAAAACCGCCTGTGGCGTTGCATTAAACACCCCCAGCAGAAAACAACACTGATTGCCCAAAGTGATGGCACTGACTTGACCCATTTCCCTTAATACTGGCAGGCAGCCAGAATGACCCTGCAGGGGGTCGAACAAGAGCTAATGGGACACATCTTTCATCCAGTCCAAGCAAATGCATTTGCATTCGAAGGCAGATAAAAACACAGGATGGGCTATTGAAAGTTTCTGTTCACATTTAATTGATTAATATTGATGCTTTGTTTTTTCTTTCAACTCAGTGCAAGCAGGCTCAATTTAGACTCAAATGTGGTTGCACTGTGAAGAAGAAATTGCAGTCCGCAGGCAATGTTTTCTACACCACTAAAAAGGCTTTCCTTGCTGTCTTTTCATTACAATGAATTCCCTACATTTATACCTATGAGATGTAGGCTAACATGCACCATGCAGCATGATGAGTGGTTTTCTGATGCCAGGGTCAAAGACTACAAACAACAAATATAACTTTTTGTGAAGCTATACATAATAGCCTGTCTTCGTCAGTGAAATCCGTTTAATGTGACGCTTATTGAAGTATTAGGGCTGGGTATCGTTGCTGATTTCCTGAATCAATACGATTTCGAACTACAAGGTCATTATCCAATCCAATTCTCAATCCGATTCAATTCGATTATAGATATTGAATTATTAACAGTTTTCTTTGTGTCAATACTAGTTTCTATACTAATTTAATTATTTAAGTGGAGCATAATCCTGTGTTGGGCTGTATAATATTACCTGTGGACAGTTAACTTTGCCAACAAGTGGTTTTATCTAATTTATCTAATCCAATATTATAGTATTGCACAAGAAGCAGTGTTATACCGACAGGAAAAGATCACGATCTGTTCATTTGAAACTGATATTGTATTTTTCAAACGAGAATCTATATTGATTGGTGAATCGTTTTTATGAACCCAGCCCTAATATGTACTCTTTTACTCAAACCAGTTTCAAGACCAAGACCCTAAACAGTAGGCAATGGCTGGCCCTATTCCATTTCTCTTTTCCAGAATGGAGTATTGGACTAGGATATTAGTGTATTTTGTTGTTGCAAATTTAGTAGCATTTGCTGTAGCATACAGACCTGTCCAAAAAAAAAAAAAAAAACTTACATCACACATCAACACATGCATCTACTTTCAACAATAGGGAAAATGGTGCCGATTCACCATTGCTAAACACTTCAGGTCCGCGCCTCCCGCCTCATACGCTATCTAGCCCGAATGAAAAGAGGATGTGTAGCCGCTCAACTTCCTTCTGTGACTAGACTGGGGTGGCTTAGAAAAAAAAATCGCAACTGTTTTTTTTTTTCTTTTGCTTGATTGTTTCTTTCACCCCTGTAGTTGGCCTAGTATGGAAGAATAAAAACAGCAGCACACCACAGCACCAGGTGTTGGTTAGACAGGAGGTCATGGAGGTAATGACAGGGGACAGCACTAAACCGAGACATCACACAAGACGCCAGTTCTTTTGTGGGTGAGCCACGTAATATGGAGAAAATAATAAGTCTGCAAGGTGTGAAGGCACCCATTTGGGGAGAGAGAGCTGACAAACTTCAAAGACAGGGCAAGCGGAACGGAGAGCAAATGTGTGTGTATGCCGGTAACATGCATGAGTGAGCGTGTGTCTGTGTGTGTTCGCACGCATTTGGCTGTAAAAGGTGACAGAGTGAACATATGCATGGAGTTTTATTCAGTCAACAGGAAAACAACAAAAGATGGCGTAATGCAATTTCTTAATCTGGCTCACTTTCGGAAGGTGTGTTTGTGGGTTTGTGCATTTGTGTGTGTGTGTGTGTGTGTGTGTGTGTGTGTGTACGTACGCGGATTGGGTTCTGTGGAAGGCTGGGTGACAGTAACAAGAAATATAGTTGTGAGACTTGGCCACTAGTCTAGATGGTAGCCTAGACTGACCATAAGTGATTGGTGGACGTCTCTCTCCCCGTCCTGCTCTTCAAGCTCAATTAGGCTAGTGGCTTAAACAGGCTGAAATACTCAGACCACCCCTGTGTCTCCTTAATGCCTTTTATACAGACCTCTTCTACAGACTCACCACCTGGTTGTCTATTTAAGCCAGTTCCAACTGTCCAATGCAATGGCAATCTCTTGCTATTGGGGCTTGTGAAGTATGATCTAACATACTGTCTCTGCTTCTGATCTAAAGCTTCCTCACCAAAACTGAATTCAACTTCCCCTCAATGTCATTTCAATTTCTCAGCAAAAAAAAAAAATCAGAGAGCTTAATCTCTTTGGCAAAATCAGGTTTCAGGTTTTAGTGTATGGAACTACTGTCCCATATAATATCAATGTGCCACAAGTATTATTGATTTTTTCTGTTTTCTTTGACTGCACTTTCAAGAACAGGAAAGCGTAACTACGCTCACCGTTTCCTAAATGACATCAGGTGACCTGCACTCTACTGACTTGCACAGTGTTCTCAATTTTACTTCCTCCGTAGTCCGACAACACACACACAAAAAAAAACTGGCACGCCACATCAGTCAACAAAACACCCGTTCCTTTAACCTAAACATACATGAAAATTAGATAAACCCATCTTTATCAGCAAAGTAGTGAGTTAATTTTCCTTGAAGAGGTCAGGCCCTAAGCTAGACCCGCAAATAAAACCCACAACACCGATATATGGAAAATATAAAAAAAAATAATAATAACAAACCGAGGTTGAAAAATAAATCAAAACAATATTGGGGAGGGGGGGCAGGCTTGCAACAGCTGTGCAGGCCGCGACCCAGAGCACAGCACCTGGCGTGAGTCACTTGTCACTGCCTTCACACCCGCTTCAAGGGCTGCTGACAGCTCCCTTCTCTCTTCCCCGAACAAGTCTCGCACACAAGCTAAAATAAAGTCTCGATACCCCAAAATACTAAAAATATTCCCCATCCATCGGAACAACAACTGTCTTGCATTGGACAGCCCAGGGCCAGCTGGTGTCTGAGGCGTGACTGATTGAGGGGGCTCCCTTGACAGCGGGGAAGGGGACAGACGCCAAACAGCATCACAAAAACCTGTTTCCTCCCAGTCACAGTGGTATTGCCGAGCTTGCCGAATCTGTCACGTCTAATGTACAGACGTAATTCAATTTATGGTTCAAGTGTAACATGCAATACTCTACCCCGAATATCCATACGTTATTACAATAAGATAAAAAAAAGTCTAAATCGAACATAGCGTTAGCTTGAGGTACCGTTAGGTCTAAGGTTAACGTTATTCCATCACGTTTTGGTCCAAGCAGAAAAACAAGGGATCAACTGTAACAAACGTTACCTTCTAGACATTACAGCCGTCTGATGCTAACGTTATAGGTCTTTCGTGAGATAAAATAAACCCATCCCACGAATAATAACGCAAAGAAAATGTGACAACAACATGGTATCGTTACATATTTTATGGCTAAAAAAACACATGCTGACTACTTAAAGCCCTCCTCCGTGTCCAGTTTGATGAAGTGCAGTCAGTCAGACCGTATCGTTGTATTCACATCAACGTGACCACAGACAACTTTGATGTGTCCATGACTGGCTTATATCATGTTTCCCTTTCAAGTAACCTAGCATGAATAAGGCGTACATGGACATGTTCTGAAAACGACTTTACATCAATGCATTCAGTTATAAGCCTATTCAACCTAATGTCATCACAGCCTCAGCTGCACGGAAGACCCACGATTAACGTTAGCTATTAACGTTGGCGTTAGCTATTCGTTACCGTTACCTCATTCAGCCAAAATGGGTTTTGACTATCTGTCTTTATAATATTCTCTATAATATTACCTGGCAGTAAAACATGAACGGGCATTATTCTTGATTGCGTGGATATGGTAGAATGTTTACAATACAACGTGTACACGATACAGATTTTACCCTTACCAGAAACGCTGCAATCGGCGCAGACTTCACTATTCCGTAGTCGTTTCGACATCCTCTTCACGTGAAATGCTAGCTAGCAAACTAGCTCCAATAAATCCGAAAGGTCAAGAGTTTCAGTATTGTCAAAGTCATAGGGTCTCTCGAAAATCTTAGAAAATGTAAAGTATATTTCTCCTCTCCTTTTAAGTTTGTCATACATGAGACTGATGAGGGAGCACACTGACACACAGGGCTAGCTCAGGACACACTGAGCAAATCTGAAGTGCAACCAGCAATCTAGCAAGCTAGCTGACAGCTGCAGTGCAGGATGGGAACAGCATGAAGAGCCAGCAACTGAGCTAGCTGTTTAGGTCCAGGATGTGTGCACGCAATCATTACTGCACGTCAGCAGTTACAAGTGCCACAAAATATGAACAATTCCATGCCTTCCATGTCTTATTCATTACTCGGTCCTCAGTCCTAATACCAACAGGGAGTGGTTCAGTAAATGATGAATAATTAAGTTTATTTCCTTTATAAGTCCGTTTCTCTGGCAACAATGAACGTACTATTACACTAACAAAATACTAAAAGCTTTATATCTATATATCACCAAATATATCAATTGTTAAAAACCTAAGTTACGCAGCGCGCATGACACCCTAAACACGCCCACTGAGAATGGTCGCGACCAGTGGTGACATCTCAGTTTAGCTACTTGTCAAATGAAAAAAAAAAGAACATCACAATAACCATATTATTAAGAAATTATTTTCAATATTTGCATCGACATCAGTATTGCAGTGGTGTTTTAAGTGAATGGTATGCAAGTTGCCTAAGTCATTCAAAACACCCCTGCTTCATAATGGTTTAAGCCATTTACTTCCTTGTTTTTCAAAAGTTTTATTTTGGAAAGTTAGCGCACTCGTTTTGTGATTTGGCCGACAGTCGGTTTTCATATTTGTATCGCACTGCTTTATTTCAATAAAATTATTCATTCAGATTTTCATTAATACACTAAAGGGTCAATGTTTGATATATTTTTCACGGCGACACATAGCTAGCTAAAGTTAGCTTGTTGGTGTGGAGCATAAGGTAGAAGTTTATTTGGGAAGAATGTTACCTGCCGACAACGACGATTTCAGGGCCAAGTTTCCATTGCACGCCTTTGTTTGGGAGAATGATTACAGGAATCTGGAGAAGGCGTTGCCTGCGGTATGTAGGATGAATCGACTGGTGTATAAAATAATTGGTCATGACTAGATTCTATTGACAGGTCTCACGCATCTGCTAACCTTAGCTAGCGATGGTTGGCTGTCTGGTTTAACGTTAGCTGGTTAATGTATTTGTCAATAGCATGTTAGCTTTCGTTTTATGCTTGTTACTGTCTCATCTTTAAAAAAAACTATTTGTCATAACCTTTCTTGCTGGCTAAGGTTGATATAATTTAGCTCAGTGATGGTTGCTAGATTGAAATGATTGAATCCAATGTGTGGGTTGTTAGCTTGCTAGCATAACCGGTCATTGCTAGGTTATGTCTACTGACAACTAATGTTACGTGAAATATGGTCATAACAGAAACACGAGAAAGAATCTAGTAGTATCGTTTTAGTAATAATGTTGACTTAGTGTAGTAGAGGTTTGTCATCCGGGTGTTTTTTTCATTAGGGCTCCCCTTCTAGTTTTGGTTTTGGTTTCGAGATGTTGAGATATTTGTTTCAGTGAGGGCATAACTCAATTTCAAATTGACTTGCTTCAGAACAGCGTAGAGGAGGTGGACCCCAGGGGACGAACACCTCTACATCTTGCAGTGTCATTGGGTCATTTGGAATCAGTGAGAGTTCTCCTGAGGCATGGAGCGGATGTCACCAAAGAGAATGCTAAGAATTGGACAGGTAAGGCTTACAAACAGCGTTCCCGTGTTGACGTACTGTTTATGCAATCTCTGAAGTGAAGTTAGGCATGAATTTACACACATCCACAATCACACACAATTACACCATCTCCTAATGTACCCAGTGCTGCAAGAGGCAGTCAGCACAGGAGATCCGGACATGGTGCAGTTGGTGCTGCAGCGGCGGGACTACCTCAAAGCCTCCACTGCCCTCGGAGGTGTGCCTGAACTGCTGGCAAAGATACGAGAGGTATCATTTACTTACCTACAGACACATATACAGACTTTATATATCTTAGTGTCTATGGATTTGTCTCTTTCAAACACACACAAACATGCAAACATACACCTTCTTTCTGTCACTCACCCTTCCTCCTTCCATCACTTGCACACATTCTATTTTAGCTGTCATTCTTCTCTCATTACTCATTTACCCTTATACCAATATGCTTTTCTTTCAGTGCCCTAAAAAATCTGCCAATATTGTTACAATGGAGTACAATACACACAACTTGTTTTTGCAGACTTGTTTGTGAAGAATAATATGTCTGTTCTTAGAAATTCAAAATTAGACATTAAAACCACTGACGAGCCCATGATGTTGCTACTTTACCCCAGAATTTCCCCTAACACCTCTTGTTTTGAAATTTCCAGTCACCAGATTTTTATTTGGAGATGAAATGGGAGTTCACAAGTTGGAGTAAGTTTAGCCTTTAGGCTTATATTAGATATAATAGATGCTTAATTCATTTATGTACAGTGCTGTGCATAAATTATAGGCACCCCACAAATTTTGTGTTACCAGTGCTATAGACCACACACATTTATCTTTTTTTACTTTATTCAAATACTGGAAATTTTGAGAAAGTAGTGAGACGATTGGTTACTTACTAAGTTGGTTACTAAGTTTTGAAAAATTGGATCAGCCCTTTGACTGTATTCACAGCTCCTGATTGAATCCGGTAAAAATGCCTCCTGAGACAATGAGCTCAATGTGAATAAATCCAGACTAGCACTGTAGGGAGATGATAATTGAGTGTTTATGAAGACCAGGCTAGATATATAGCCTATCTTGAGACGCCTGTAACATCTGGATCTGACAACTGCTCATGACAGGCTAGGCATGTCCATCCTTGATATGAGTAGAGAATAGTGCTATGGCCAACAGCGTTTCAATTTGGATTTGTTAGTTACTGAAACATTGCTGGGGCAACAAATCTGGGAGTCTGAGTCCAGAACCAAACGTAAATTTGATTTGTTCTTATATACTTTGGACCAGTTTCCTATATTTTGTTATTATATTCAGTTTGAGAAAGAAAGAGATAAATATGTATGGTCACTTATGGCGCTGCTGAAACAAAAATGTGGAACTTGCACAGTCCTGTATTTTAGGAGAAGTGATGCTAACTGATTCCCACTTATCTGATTGTTGCGTCAGTCCCCCTGGTGTCGAGAGTGTGCCCCAGTGATGTTTGTCGGGTATGGAAAAGTGGCGCTAGCTTGCGAGTGGATGCCACTCTGCTGGGCTTCGAAAACATGACCTGGATCAGAGGCAGAAGGAGTTACATTTTTCGAGGAGATGGTTAGTGTGTTTATCTAATACAGACCGACTTTGGTTTTGTTTTTGCTTTTGTTTTATTTAATTTAGTTTTGTTTCATGTTCCTGTTGCTTTCTTAGTGCCCTTGCAGCCAGTGCCAGAAAACCGTATGCTTAGCTTCTACACAAATAAATGGCATTTGTAAGAGTGATTGGCTCATTTTGAGGTATGCACTGCAGACAACTTTACCGAGCTCATGGAGATAAACCATGATGATGAGGTGGTGGACGTAGAACGCTTTGACATGGAAATGGAGGATGTCACACTCGACTCAATGCAACCAAACCAGCAGGAAGTTGCCAAGCGGCTGACTACTCCCATCGTGAATACCTATTTGGACACGAAAGACATTGCCTTTGAGAGGTATGCCTAGCTGGGAAGACAAGTTTGGGGAAAAAAACAGCATTGTAATGGGTGGTGCCAAGCTTTGTTGACTGTGTTGTTTCATGACTGCTCCACAGGTCAAAGTCTGGTATCTGGGGATGGAGGTCTGACAAAACAGAGGTTGTTAATGGATTTGAAGCAAAGGTAAGGTGCCAATAATGGGTAAAAACATGGACCATATTTGTTTACTATGGGTTGTGCAAAATTCAGAAATGAATTGTGATGCAGAATTGCAACAGATTCTAAAATTAAATGTAATACATTCAGTTCCTAAGTAGAATTGAAGCTAATTCTGAAATGTACATATTTGCAGAAGCTTTCAGGTTACTCAGGAAATTATAACAGGAAACATTGTGTCATAAGTTAACATGTCTTGCTTTGTTTACTTTCAAAGGTTTTCAGTGTAAATAATGTGAATGTTGTGATTCGAACAAGGACTGAACATTTAACAGATGAAGAAAAAGCCAGAATAAAAGGTATTATGTAAGCTACAAAGTGGTTCAAATGTTAAATTGGGCTGCACTGTGAATGTAGTGTTTTCAGTAGTGTTCCTTTTGAAGACTATAGTGTGGGAAAATTGCCTTGATGCTTCCTGTTGATTCTTTAAGTGATGTTTGCCCTTTTTTTTTCTTTACCTTTTAAATGAAAATCAAAGAAGGAAGGCCAGTGGAAATCAAATGTTTCCCCCTCGATCTCTTTTCTAGGTGAGCGCAACATTCTGGAATCTCTCCTTGGAACCGTAGAGCAGCATGTCAGTGTTCAAGGGGTAAGCTATGACTGTCTGTCTCCATTCCATTGTCCGACCCCTCACAAGTGATATAGTACAATAGTTGCCCTTCTGATCTGCTCTGACTGTTGTGTATGTGCGTTGCCAGGACCTGACCCTGGAGTATGCCACGGCCACCAACCCTACAGCCATCACCCCGGAGGAGTACTTCAACCCCGACTTTGATCTGCAGGGCAGAGACATTGGCAGGCCAATTGAGCTCACCATCAGGACCCAGAAGTATGGCCGTGCAGAGATGCACAACACACGACACACTTTTATCAACCTTTTTTTCATACCTTTAACATCACACACACCTTTACCATCACATTTTTTCTTTAAAGGATATAATGACATGAAACCGCAAGTCAGCTTGTCTTCACAGGGCTGTTTTATGGAAATGTGTAAAATATGTACACATTTTTTTTGTGTGTTTCCTTATAGAGCTTAGAGCTTTGGTCACCGTGTGGCAACTAATTCTGAAGCGCAAACACAGGAAATTGAGACCAGGAAAAGCTCACACTAATGTTAATGTACTAGCACATCTTCCAGTACCACACGTTTCATTACAACCCCGGTGAGGCGTGAAATTAGTCATATTTAGGGGTTAAGAAGCATTTTCACTAGTCTAATTCTCCACTCCTAGGCTTTCCCTGCATTCGCAATGCATGCTTATGCTTTTTTTTTTTCCCTTCAGTTTTCAACTTGAATTGCTATACAAGGGTGAGCAAAACACAGCTGTCCTGCTGAATTGAGGTGGTTGTAGTGCAGCAGTTAAGAGACCTGACAGGCTAGCAGGCTGGGAATTGGGGTTTCAATTCCTTACGTTTCTCTAGGGGACTAAGGGACTGTCCCGGAGCAGTATGACAATGCAATTGCAGGTTGACAAATGTCAGTCGCTTTGGGCAATTGCGTCTGCTAGATGCGTAAATGTAGAAGTGAATGTAAATGCACTGAATGGTGAGGTCTGATGCTGCTGTGTGCTGTGCTGTGCTGTGCTGTGCTGTGCTGTGCTGCAGGTTCAAGGGCACTCTGTGGATGAGTGAGGAGTATCCCCTCTCCCTGGTGGAGCAGGTGGCCCCCATCATCCAGCTCATGTCTCGCACCAGCTCTCACTTCGCCCGCCTCCACGACTTCCTCATCCTCAGGTTTCCCCCAGGATTCCCTGTCAAAATAGGTAAAGTGTGTGTGTGTGGGTGTACCGTATGTATATCAAAATCTGCATTTTGCTATCATTTTGTTATCGTCACTAATTATATTTACAGATATAGATAGATTGAAATAAATAAATGTACCCTTCTGTTGCTTCTGAGCTGGATGATACTGTTGTTGAAGTATGTCTGTTCACGTCATGTGACTACTGGTTTGATAACATGAGAGACATAAAAAGTGTTTCCTCATTCCCCTGGCAGAGATTCCACTCTTCCACGTGCTCAACGCCCGAATCACCTTCGGGAATGTGAACAAGTGCAGCACGGAGGAGCCAGCCAGTGCCACCCCTGCCGCCACTCCAGGTGCCACTCCCTCTGCCACCCCTGGAACTACCCCTGGCACCACCCCCTCTGCCACGCCTGCTGCCACCCCCACCCCGTCTGAGGAGGGCGAGGAAAAAGAAACCACAGGTGGGAATGATCAACTGGCTTAATCTCTTTTAGTTTGGCGTTTTCTCTATGTGTGTGTTCAATAAGTTCAGGAACAAGGCGAGCACTCAACAGTACTCCACTCACAATGCACTGCAATTGTTATCTGTCACTAAGCATGCAGTGTTGGCTTAAGGGCTAAATTGGATTTGGCGTCCGGCAGCATTATATAAACCAACAATGTACAAACTGTAAGTGGGGTGCCTTGTTTTATCGACCTGTTGAGGGAGACGTTGCTCACTTTTGTTTCCATGTTGTTTCCTACGAAGTTTAGAAACAACAGCGTTCTCTTGTAGCGCGTCTCTCCAAGTGGGACAGGTCAGAATGATGTGCCTTGTCTGTGTCAGCTCTGGCAGGTGCGGTGCCGTTCCAGGTGTGCCCGTCTGTGTTTGCCGTGCCGCCCCACTACCGGACCCGGGGGGGCAGTCGGCACATGCCGGCCGTGCACTCGCACAGCCACGAGGAGGAGCTGCTGCAGTACGCCATCCACCAGAGCCTGCTGGAATCCAGCGGGGGACCCCCACAGGTCACAGACACACACACACACACACAGAAACACACAACTCACTGACAACAGAATGTTGAAAATGCTTCCAAAAAGAATTCATGCATACATACATAGTCGAAGATGTTTAGGGCTAATTGTGTGTGTGTGTGTGTGTGTGATAGGAGGCGGTGTGGGGAGACAGCAATGGTGTACTGACTGAGCCAATGGGGAGTAGCCAAAGTGATGGGTAAGTGGCTCCTCTCTTTATTAAATTTTTTCTCTTCTGGTTCTTCTCTGTGACACCCTGTGACTCTTTATGTATATATATGCATATATACATATTAATAAATATATATATATGTGTGTGTCTATGTATAAGTATAAACAACTATGTACTGTATATAAATAAGTATATAAGTAGGGGTGGGCAATATATACCGTGTGCAATATGGATTTGGCCAATGATAGAGATTTTGGGTCATATCGCCATACCGTGATAGGCTCATTGCGTCTCCACAACCATGTGAAAAAATGTTGACCTGTAGCTTCACCTTATTGATAGCACCTTTTCATTCTTACAACGAAACTGTGTAAGAACCTATAAATTGAACAGCCACTGCCTGACACAAATGCAGCTTACCAGTTTACTTCTGTGTGAATTTGAGAGTCCAATATAAACACCTCCGAACGATGACTAAACAACTGTTGTACATATTGACTTTATGCTATGGTAACCATTAAGAAACTGTTATGCTGTAAGTTACATACCAAAGTATACCGTGATATATATCATCTACCGTCTATGGTTCAAAATATATCGCAATATAAATTTTAGGCTATATCGCCCACCCCTATATATAAGTATGAATGTATATGTTAGTATAAATGATTCTCCAGAGAATAAGTACCTTTATAAATTTGAAAAGAATCCTTGCCATCTTTCCTCCTCCCAGGACCTTGTCGTCTGAAGGAGTTCTTCTGGACCTGGGGGACACCAGCACAGGGAGTTCTGTGTCTGTCTCCAGCCCGGACTATGAGCTGCGTCTGGGCCTGGAGCTGTCGGCCCAAGCCAAGGAGGAAGAGGAGCGCCGGATGAAGGAGGAGGAAGAGGAGCTCCAGCGAATACTGCAGCTGTCCCTCACCGAGAAGTGATGCAGTCGCAAACACAGACTGGCCACAGGAGGGCAGAAAACACAATGTAGGGTAGGGACAAAAAGGGAGCAAGTCCACATTTTTGCCATTTTACCACGTCGATGTTTTGTTTCTAATTTTTTGCGCTCTTAATAAGTAATCCATAATCTTTTGCCACATTTCTGCAAACTGTCAGTGATCATTTGTGGGATGCAGTTAAAGTATTTTTATTAAGCAGATCTTTGAGGCACTTTTTTTGTTGCTGTGATCACTATTCTGAATATTTGAAACTCCCTGTGAACTGTTAACTTCCTTTTTCTTGCCTCACAAAGTTGTTTCAGTTGCTAGCTCATTGCAGTCCCTTTTGTTATGTTTTTTTTTTTTTTTTGTCCATGTCGATTGTTAAATTGCTCATGTCTCAGCGTGTGGCGGTGAGCATGGGTCTTTTTTTCCTGCTTCTGTCTATCCAGGCACTGAAAGGACGTGAAGTGAAGTTGTTTATTGTTGACTGTGCTGCTGGTGTAACAGTGTTTCAAATGTGTGTGTGTGTGTGTGGCAGTGTTTGGGGATTGGGTATAGGTGTTTAGGGGTTTAGGTGTGGGTCCCAGGGATTCGCCTTTAAATTAAATAGACCATCTCAGGGTTCGAGTTTTCCATATTTTCAAAGTAATGTCAAAGTTAACAAGAGTAGATAATGTTACAAGAAACTGTAATGCTAACACAGGAGATATCATCTTTTGTCATTTTTTTTAACAGGCTTACCGTAAACATATTAGAAAACATTTTTTTACTTTTTTTTCAAAACATTTTTTTTTAGTTTGTTTCAAACAATTTTTTTCAAAAACTGAACAATTTTAATTTTGTTTTTCCATTTTTAATATATTTTTTTTCCTTTTTTTTGTGCTATCTGCTAGCATCAACACCTCAACTTCAAAAACAGCAATAAATGCCAGTGTGCCTCCTCAGTCCTAGGTATGCGTATGCTTTCCATGCATAGGCAGCTCATCGATCATCAGTTGTCCATAGTGGTGGTGTGCATCAGGACCGGATGAGTGCATGAGATTCGTTGGTTTTCTGGAGAGACGTTGTGCTTGTTTTCCAAACGTGATCTACATACACGACATACATATACTGATCAAAGTGGACGAACTGCCAAACCTAGCTCCATTTTTTGCTGATGCTGCTGCTGGTGATGATGATGATGAAGATGCTCACCCAGTAATGGCTGTTGATGCTCGACCCCTCTCCTCCACCCCTAATGCTTTAAGGTGGGAAAACTCACTTTTGTAAAGAGATTCATTTGCAGCATAGCATCAGATACTGTCTGGCCTGATCTGATGTAATGTCTGCTCTTTATATTAGAATAGATGTGCAGTCGCTAAATTTCTGCTTCTCTCTTCCCTTGGAAAGTGACTTTTAGGTTGGCAGAGCTGTGCTCTAGTAGTTGCCATAGGATTTTTTATGGCACAGAACTGCATTTTCTTTTCTCAAACACAAGGGCCTAAATTTCCAGAATTTTCCATCATGGACTGGATCAGCATTGACCTACTGGGCAATACAAAACTGACCAAAACTTATTACTAAAAGGGAAACACCTTTTCAGAAAAAAGGTGTGAGGGCTAACTTATTCACAGATGTTTTTGTCTTTTGTTTCCTTCATCAATTGCAGAAAATCTTCGTGTCCTCTTTTTATGTTGAGTTTAAACTGCTGAGAATCTCAATGCCAAAATTGCCAACTGGTGTCCACTCATGTACAGACTTAACAGAGTGATGATGGTTTTGAAGTGGCTACAGGTCTTAATCAAGACACAGCATGCTCTACAGCAGGTCTTGCTTAGCATGTTGAAGAATTTGAGAAAGCATTTGATAAGTCTTGTATGTCGGTGCAAATGTCTTTTCTTTCCCCTTAAAAAAAATAATAAAAAGCACTTTATTTAATTTTTGGTATGACCTATGTATGTCCTTAAGGATTAAATAATAATAATAATAATAATAATAATAATAATAATAATAAAAGTCCAGACTACTTTTTCATGCAGTGTTCTCCCAGGACCAGCAGGTGGCAGTGTTATGACATTTAAAATGTGTGTGAGTGTGCTGTAGGCCTAAATGCCTTCTGAATATTCCATGATATTCCATTATGTCTGAACTATCATACATAATAATTAGAAGTGCACAGTTGTAATCTACAGAGACAAATGTGCTGTGATCAGCAGTAGATTAGGACAAATGGTCTCGGACGAAAGTGAAGAGTTGGGTGGCATCTGGACACCCACTTTATTCACAGTGTGTTTTAAGGGAATTTTGGATGCTAGTCCTCGGTTGTAAACATAGCCACCACCCACCCGCCCACCGCCAGATCCTGACATTTGCACTGCTTTGTACACAGCCCGGACCAATTACAGTTTGTAAACTGTATGTTAATTCAGTTAAACTAATGTGAAATTCTTACCATGCTCATATGCTGCTACGGGATTTATTGCAGTAGGGATTCAGAGAGAATTGCATAAAGTATGTCATCACTGACCACTCTTCATGTTCAGTGTGGATGTGGTCAGGAACAGGCCCGCAATGTGAAGGGCACACCAGCAAATACTTCTGTGTTGTAATAAGAGTAGCTCTTCATGGACCAAACACAGCGTGCCACCGATGTCACTGAAGTCAAATCAAATGTTAGTAATAAAGCAATCACAAAGCTCCAGACGTGACAAGAAATCTAGTTTTAAATAGGCTCCAATTGACTAGTTGGCAGTGCAATGCACTGTCCACACTTTTGGGGGCAAGAGATGACCACACTCACTTTGACCATTAATCACATCAAACACACATGTGTACACACACACACACACACACACACACACACGCCTTGGGCAGTAGGCCAGTGTTGAATCGTCCGCCACCGCTGAGATCTTATTATTGTCAGAATTCGAATCAATCTACAGCCAGAGAGGTGCATATGAACCCCATCAACGGGGAATATACCACTCCACTTCTCCTGCCACTCCTCAGCTCTTCACACACAAGATGAGGGGCTTAGAGGAGAGCAGGGCCCGTGGAAGCACTCTGTTTCCATGGCGCTGGATTAGGACGACTGGCTCCTCTTCCCTCACCTCTGGTGGCTGTCGCTAATGAAAGAAAAAAACTGGTTGCACGGGTTTCCGATTGACAAATGTGAGGTGATGGGGTGCTTCAGAGACCACTAATGCGCAGTGGTTTACAGACCACACATGAATAAGAATTGACAAAAAAGTTGTTTTTAAATGAGCACAGATCTTTAGTAATTTGCAAATGAATATGTAAAGCCATGATGTAAGTACTGTTTACTCTCATGTCTGTGTGTATTAGTCATATACTTTAACTTATGGTTAATAACAGAAGTCAAATTATACTTATATCAGGGTAATTTAAATGCCTGGAAGCTCTTATTAAAAAAATAAACAGAAGCAGATGAAACAAGACTGGTATGTTAAATTGATGCTGGGTTTGTTAAAGGAGTCATAGAGTGTCAAACTACATTTACCTTGTTATTGTTTAATTTAGGTAGCTTAAGTTATCCATTGGACCATAGCAAAACTTCAACACCGACTACCGCCTCATTCTACATGTAAATATCAAACTAGTTTTCACCGCGCTGAAACGGGCCAATCTGAAAAGAGGTACAATGACACGGAATATTGCTTAAATATCAAGCGGTTGGGAAATACGAATATTTTATTATTATAAGCCTTTTAAATGAGTCTGTAAACTACACCCTAGCAGTGCTCCTGGTTCACTTACAGACGCACAAATTTGCATACGCTATTATTGAACCTCAATAATATGAAGTTATTCTTATGAAATGGCATACCTAAGAACTCTGAAAGTGTCTGGAAGTTTTCTCTTTCTTACAACAGTCTTACAACAGACTGAAGCCATTGTTGCAGAATTACTTCTTTTCTACACCCCAATCACAGTCTGTTGTTTAAACAATCAGACATCAGGACAAAATGCTCTTAGTCGTCTAAGAATTAGCCTAGAAAATGTCTAAATGGACCCTAGCAATAGCAAGTGGTTTTCCTTTGCATGTTCTTATGGACCCAACAGGCCTTAAGAGCTGCTCTCCCAGGCTTGGTCAGGTCAATCATTTCAATCTATCTTTGGAGAGATTTGCCTCCATGTATCCAAGTTATACACTACGTCCTATTGAATAGAGGCAGTGTGACGGTGTGAACCCCACCACACTTTATTTATTCGTTTATTCATGTTTTTCTGCACTATAAGAGTGATGTGCTTTATGTTTTGCACATAGGTTCAGTTCAGTTCAGTTCTGGTTTGGTGTATTGATTTCATTTAAATGTAGGCCTTATTTTGGTTCTGTTTGTCAAACTGCGCTGGTTTCCCCATAGAGGGGAGGGGTAATTGGTACATTGATTGGCTGATACCCTGATTGGAGCCATGATTATTGCCTGATTGTTGAAGCCATGTGATTGGCTAAGCACCTGAGCTATTTAAACCCTCTTGGAGGGGAAAAGTGGGGAAGGCTCTTTTTTTTGAATGCACAGACGTTATTGTGTTTATCTTTCTTGTGGTGTTTGATGCAGTCGATTGACCTCGAACTTTTCTGACTGTCTTGGCTTCAATTTCTCCAAACCACGAGGCTACCCTAAAACAGGCAGTTTGGAGGCTAGCTGCTGATTCTTGGATTGATCAGTCATATCAAGAGTAATGTTATAATTACTCTTGATATGGGAGGTTAAATGTCTTGTCAGATTCATCTTATATTCACACATGCCCTATATCCTTGTAATTACAATTAGTATAATAAAAACAGTAATGTTAATAATATTAATAATAATAAATATTATAATAATAATATCTCCTTGAAGATAGCCATAGATTACATTTTTGTTTTGCATTAGGGCAGTCCATAATTCTGTGGAAGATTTGACCTTTGCGCTAGATCCATTCATATCTCCATCATATGTGCTGCTGGGTCACACTTTGATTGGCTGGAATGTGTGTATCTTGGCTTGGTGCAACACATTGATTGGCTGGAATAGTGTATCTTGGCTTGGTGAAAACCACCTGTTTTTCTATTTTGCAGAGTGAGGACTGCGTAGCCAACCTATTCACCTCAGCCATTTTACAGAGCATGGTCCTATTTGAAGGAACAGTTGACTGAGTTTGCAAAGCAAGTAAGCCTATAGTTGGTTAGATTAGTGAGCAACACCTTTCAATCATTGCATTGTTAGACTGCTATTTTACAAGCTCTTATAGTGAATCTTAAAGTGAATTAGCTGGTGACACTTTAAAATAACTACTCACTATAAAACATTTACTGAGCATTATTTAATTTTGTATATCTTTAGTAAGTGGTTTAAAGTTAGGTAATTCTCATCAGTTAATCATTTTTAAATATATCTATATATCTTAAAGCTTAATTATTATTTAACTTGTCCTTACAACATTTGTTAATCACCAGTAAGCAGCTAACTCTGTTATTTTTTTTTATCATTTAATCATTTATAGATGTGTATTTTAATGCTTTTTCTATGGTGAAGAGCTTTCACCACATCATTGTATGCATCTAGCATTTTACACAAAGGTATTGCAGTCATTACAATTGCAGCTGAGAAAATGGTAAGCATTTATGAATGATCAACAAAGTTTTAATTTATGCCTAGAAAATAGGTATAAGATAGGCTTCTTCACCATAAATTAAAGCATTAACATATACATTTATAAATGATTAACTGATGAGAAATATTTAAAAGGTAATCGTTTGCTAATGATTAACAAATGTGTTAAATAATGTTTAATAAATGCTTTATAGGGAGTATGGGTAGTTATTATAAAGTGTTACCAACTAGCCTAAAAAAGGTTGAAAGGTGGAAGTAAATACAGTGAACGCATTTGGTATTGTTCGTACCACCAGAATTTCATGTGCTTACAACACCAGTCCTTACTAGCAATAACTGACAGAGTCATTAAAAGACTATGATAAATTGCCCGTTGGGTCAAAATTGCATTCTGGGTATATGTTCACATAAGTCTATATCTCTTGCTCTGGGTAAAGTATGCTTGGCACATTTGCCCCAAGTTGTAATAAACTGAATAGCTTAAAGGTCAAGGTTGCATGGGGATCAAATACACAAATGCAAAATAAATCTCCTGGCTCAACCTGTTGCTTAGGTCTTAACTAAGTCTATGCCTTCTTTTTTGTATTTGTTAATTTCTTATTATTTTCTGTAAAGCACATAATAAATACACTGATGTTAAAATGTACTGTACAAATAAAATGTCCTGCCTTGTCAAGCACTTCAATATTTAAAAAATAGCCCTGTAATGACGTAGTGTTGTACTGTAATATTAGTTGTGATACCTGGTGAGATTTCAATTTTAAATTACTACTACACTAGGTTTTCAAACCATCATTAAGACCAATACCAACATATATTAAAGCAACTGTTGTCTTTATCTTGAATAATGGATTGGATAAAAAGAATTAGATTAGTGAAAAAAGTGATGTTTATGTGCAAATATATACTGTACAACATAAATGTCTTAATGTTTCAGCATGATAGTATTAACAATCTTCAGAGCTGCTTGAATCTTGTTTAAACAAGGCATACGTGTTGCCTATTAGGCTTGTAGTCTATGGAACTGTGGACTGAACTGTTCAATTTTGGTTGGTATTAAAGCTAATTAAATATTTTTTTATAGTCACATGGGATAAGGGCAGATTAATTTAATAGAAACAATCATAGCGGAAAAAAAATACTAGATATACAGTAGATCTCTATTACTGGCAGACTTAACAACTAGTCGTTATATTCTTCATAAAAATGAAAAAAGACCAGAAATAAAACAATATGGAAACAATTTATCTAAATTTGGTAGCTTAGCTATGCCTGCATAAAAGTTTTTTTCCAGGGTCTTAAAATGTTAAGGCCTACAAGTCACAGCAAAATGTATGTTGGAAGGTGGTGGTACAGGTGTTACATGCATGGTTGCTTCTGCTACGTGTAATACATTGTAAAAGTGCTATAAATGCAATCCGTAGCTTAGGTCTTAGGTTGGTCTGAGTTGAGTTGTAAAGTAGTACTACAGGTTTATCAGAATAGTGCCATCACAGGACCATGGCACTAAGTGTTTTCTATTGAAGGGGAAATGAACATTTTTTCATGTGAAGTTAGTACTCTAGGTGTAGTCAATACTAAAACGTGAATCCCACACTAAGCACTTAATCAAGTTGTTAGGCCCTTACAAGGGGTACAAGAGGATCCTTCCATAAGCTCTGGAGATATTTAATCTGATAGATCTGATAGATAGATTTTGTTCTATGGATTTTAATTGGGTTAATTGGTTGGACTGTCAAGTACCATTAAGATTTGCCATTTTAGGCACCTGATCCCTACATTAACAATACCAAACATTATTTCTCTGTAGTACTTACTTCCACCTTTAAGCCTAATTAATTTGCAACACTGGTTGTGACAGGCTGAACAAAAAGACAGTTGATGTGACATGTGAGTGTGGACTACTCAATAACAAATCTGAAGTAGGGAAGGCTACTAAGTTATAATATAGAAAACAATACCAGTCCCTAGAACACATCTCATTTATTCTCCCAAAACACATCCATATTCACACTATTCACAAATAAAAAATACCTTTTAACAATAAATAAAAAATGACAGTGATAAATAAGAGGTGCAATCTTCTAACAATGTGAAAGTGCACAAAAAAGAAAACAGCAGCATTATAGTTCTGGAATATTCCAGAAAACTGTCTCTGCAACTAATAAGGTGCTTCCCTGCAGTGTTTAGAAGGAAGTAAATAAAATTAACAAGTGGATGTATAGGCCTGGACAAGCCTAATGGAATAATAGAGATCAAATCTCACTATAAATTAATTAATCGTCTTCATTATTAATACGGGAAATCCTTCCTTCATAACATCCCACCTCTTTTTAAAACTTAACGAAACACAAAGGCGAGATGAGTGAACCTCTTGTCCCTTATTGTGTCCTCCTCCAGTGTCCAATGAATGATGCTTCAGGGAGCCTGTTTCATCGCCGACGCACAGGTTTGTAAACACATACTGCCATGATGACCATCACCACCAACAGAATGGAAAACACACTTACGAGCAGAACTGTAGAACATACAGGAAAAGAATGAGGCAGTTATCGGTGGTAAAAGAAGAAGAAATGGCCTAGTGTCAGTCAACGTAACGTTATGCTAGTAAGCTAGGTACAGGGCAGGCTACCTTACCCAGATTTTGATTTTGCAACACCATGTAGGGTCTTTCGGTCAGTCTAGATTCTCCCAATTGACCGTTGGCAGCGGTACATATAATAAAGAAAACTAAAAGAGCAATTAATGTGTTAGCAGACATCCGAGACATCGTGGTAAGCAACGCAATGAACAGATTCCTCACACCAAGCGATGGGAATGTGCGCGCAGTAGTGTATGGGGACAGGAAAGCTTTGGAACAGGAGGAGCAGTAGATGATGTTGACCTGTTTTGTTGCCCAAGGTCCTAAAGCCGACCGTGTTCAAGATTGAAACGTTTTGAAACACGCGAATATAGGCCTAGTAAATGAAAAGAACACACAAGAAAAGAAATGCTAATAAAAGTAGGCCTATATATTTCTTCTGGAAGTTTTTCAAATGTTTTGAATGTTGCCTATAACAACAATAGTATTAAAATGTAATAATAAATAAAATAATTTAATAATAATAAAATTTTAAATAAATAGCTAATAGAGGTTATGTAGGCCTATCACCCCACCGTCTGTCCCCATCACATTTTTGGAAATTAAACCGTGTTAACTCCAAAGCCATGTAGGTCTATTGTTTGCAAGGTTTGGTGCATTTATCTCCATATGTCCTTTGCAGGACTAGACACATGATAGCCTACGTCCCCAGCCTAGCTGACATACAGCTATTTACTGGTGAAGATAATGAAGAAGGACCTGAATCCATTGAGGTCCCTGTTCTTTCATGTGGCTCCCATGTGGCAGAGACAGAGGTAGGCTACCTATGCTGCTCATGTTACCACAAAGGGCTTTGATCACAAGTAGCTCAACACTGGATTACATTATCTCCTTTATAGACCCTGACCCCCATACCTGAAGGCCTTGGTGCTGTCCTCCCATGCCCGGTGTGATCAGGCCAGTAATTGAGGGGGGTGCTTTTTAATAAAACATCTCATTAAAGCATTAAAGCCATGCACCTCTCTCTCTCTTCCTCTCTCTATTTTTCCCTGTTGTAAATTGATGCACTATGAGCTGCTTGATGCAAAACAACATGTTAATTAAGAGTGCTCGCTCAAGTGTCCATGGTGCAGAATGCAGGAGCAGAGTGAGGTAGGACTAGCAGTTGCCATCAATGCAAATTGATTTTCATCAGGATTCAATGGAACTGTATGAGAAATTAATGTTAGGGTGTTTTTCTATCAGGAAAATATAACAGCAAATGTTTGTTCTGTGTTCAGGACTTCAGTCACTAGAATTTGTGTTTGATTTTATTCCTTTATTATTTACTGAATAGAAGTTTTTAAACCACAACATACTTTACACACACATAAAAGCTCTTCTCTCACACAACACATTCATATATTTATATTATGCATCCATAGTTAGCAAGAGTTTGATTCATTTTTACAAGTGAACATATATTAAATCTTAAGTACATGCTTGGCTGTTTAGACTAAGTAACAGTATCTTCTGAACTGACAAAAGAACATTTAAACAGTCTTTTTCATGTTATTACATAGTGAAAATAGTCTCAAGTGGCAAAATATCAATACAGACAGTGTAATTCTTTGACATATCTACAATACATAATTTAAGGCAAAAAACAATAACATATTTGATTTAATAAGAGAATGGGACATATTTTTGTTATTAATGATGAGGTAATCTTTTCACTGGCATGTCATTTGCAATGAGTCCTCATCCTATGTCAACATGCATGCATAGGATCAGACTTGAAATTGAGGACTTGGTTCATGTGCTATGACTCTCAAATTTGTCATGCTGCCATTTCTATGAAGATACACAAATATTTCAAGTTATGGATTACGATCTTAAAGAAAGGTCACAGTCCATAAACTTTGGCTTTGTATAGAGCCAAACTAACCTGATTTAAAGGAACAATACAGACTTTTATTCCTGAACAGAGCAATGGGCAATGTTTACGGTCAATGTATATTTAATTATCATCTTAGCATTGTTTTAATGATTACATTTCCTTTCTTTTTAGGGACCATCTTTACCACAGTATCTCAAAAAGAACCCTAAAATAAAACCCATTGATTTATAAGTGTTATCTTCATGATCTGTGTTTTAGACACATAACACATAACATAATCTTAGTTTAGTTTACACATCAAACAATACATCAAGATTCCGTTTACAAATCTCTCTTAAAGAATTATGCAGGGATATTTTAGTTCACTCTAAAACAGCTTTCATAAAGAAATATGTGAATGTTAGTCTTTTAAGCCTGCATCTACAATGCCAACGTTCTTGCATGCCAAAAATAGACTTTTACACCTGAGGTGGAATGCTAGTTTTTTAGGTTAAGTTTCAAGAAGCTTAATTTCTGTAATGTTGTTCTATAAAAGTCTAGATATTAGAAAATTTTTTATTAAAATTCTTTCCACTAGATTTTACCCGAAGTTGGCTTTATGAATTATGTTATTTGCATGGAAATATCTTTAATTCGCGGATGGATATCTCATGTGGAGAATGGAGAATGTCCGATGCAGCCCTGTACTAGAAGGGTCTATGGGACAGGGGCCATGCCAAACGCATCTGTGTGAAGGTCCGGTAATGTCATCTCTGGATTCAAACACAGTGCAAGGCGCTGAAAAAGGAAACAAAAAAGACTATACTGGGTCATATATTTATTCTTGTTATTTTTCTGTCAAAATCAAAACCCTTCAAGTATTTCAGACCCTTCAGCACTGTCTGTGCTTCACTCAAGTCAGGGAGAAGGAAACAAGTAAATCCTACCTGCTTCAGTGATCCAGGAGTCCAAACAAGCTTGTAAACAATGTAAATGGGAATCCACATGAAGGAGGAGGCACCAATAACGTATCCCATAGTGATGGTCCAGCTTGGGTACTTGTAGTCAAAGAGTGTAAGGGGCTGGGGGTTGAGTAGTGAACTCACGATAATATACTAGCAGGGAAAAAGAAAGAAAGAGTTGGTGTGTTTATGAGGGTGTCCTTTAGGGCTAGCTACAAAAGCTTAAGCATAACATTGATATAGTATATCAACATATTAGTTTGACACAGAAAAGCATATTAAGTTACCTACAAAAAAAAAGCATCATAAGATAATTCTCATCAAAGGTGATGTATGTCACCACACACACACACACACACACACACACACACACACACATAGCCAATAGTAGAAACTCCTGCTCAATAAGTCTATTCATAGAAACCTTTGCCATTCATTCACAGGAGTGGGAATAAGATGAGCTTGGGAAATATAATAACCTGCGGAATAGGTTTCCTCTCCTCCACTCATGAGGCCATGACCATTTAGCCTATATAAATATTTGTCCCCGTTTTTCTTTTGTTAATTTGACTGTCTGAATTTTCGATATGCGGTTTTATCTCAGTCAGATTAACACTTGTAGCCAAAGGGACACATGAATCATACCTAATGACACCAGATGGGTTTCTTCTGAAACAAAATTGCTTTTCCAACAAATCTCTGGCATTTAAAGAAGCTGATATTTTCCTCTCCATTTCTTATAAGACATATGTCTTTCGCCTCCGTGTTATGCAAAGGTAGCATTTTTAAATGGTCATGGAGCACCCAAGGAAAATCACATTGGGTGTTTGCTGTTGTGCTTGTTGCAGGCTGCAGGCTGAAAGCACATTTTATGTTTTTTTCTTCCCCAGGAGTGCAACAAAAAACTCGTGGTGAAAATGTCAGGCCTTTCAACAGTGGTTTATCATGAGGAAATTAGACATCATATATGCAAAGTGGAGGCAGGAATATTAAATAACGCAGGCCAATAGAATTGACATTTCCGCAGATAGGATTTGGAAGTATGGATAGGGGCAAGGCTAAAGATCTAAAAAAATAAATAAATAAAAGTAAGGATAGCCATGAAGCAAAAGTGTAGCCATGCTTCAGACTCAAAGGAAAAAGAATAATAAACCATAGTTTGAAGTGTGCTGAAAACTTTTCAGAGCATAGCATTTCAGTTTCAAATGAAAGATGTCAAATCTGTCCATAGACTGTATCTTTATTCACCAAAAGCTGGGGCATATCTCCTGCATCACAGATGAGGAAATCTTGTGAGTAAACCTGACCTGGCCTGAATTTATTACTGCCATGATAACCACACACTTTTTGAGCTTGTTCATTATATGTCTTTTTGTGTGGACAATGTTATGATTCTGTTGTGTTGTGTGTATTTGTGCCTTGTGTGTTTGTGCTGTGTGTGTGTGTGTGTGATTGTGTGTGCTATCTTGCTTTCTCGTCTTTTGTTGCAACTTACAGCCAGAAAAGCAGGGCTGATAGCCACCCAGCAGACCTTCCAAAACAACCCAGGCGTGTAACCCAACATGGCCTTGATGTCATTACTGAACCTCTGGATCCCTGAAAGCACAGGAGCACAGGGTTAGACACCCGGCTGAACACATCACCAAACACTGAAAAACAGTGAACATACAGTATGTGCTGGTATTGTTATTGGCTGAAGTGGACGTGATCGGGCAGCCCACACAAATGAGCTCACCGTAGAACCAGGAAACAGCAATGGCCTCCAGGAAACCAACAGCAATGATGGAGCAGCCAACCCCAAACTCCTCCAGCAATTTCACAACATAAGCACCCCCCTGTCAAAACAAACATTACTCATGAAGCCTGTGGTGCTTACTGTCTTTTGTAAGACATACAGTAAGGCATTGTATTGGGTTCCACTAGACCAGTACATCCTGATGTGCCATGATGATTTAATTCTGTCTATTTTTTCTTAATATAATTAAATAGAATATTTAATAGCATTAGCATCACTTTCATCCCTGTAATGTTTTGATACACACTGTGACTTACATCCACAAACTCACTGCAAAATATAGGTAGTAAATATTTAAACATGTATGATGTTTTTGTGCACATTACAGTAGCTTGTAAGTGTATGGATGTTCCCAACCCTTCTCTGACCCATTGTCATGCTTGCTCATACATCTTCAGAAGGGATGCAGGAAGCTGACAAAAGATAAGGTGTACCCACATGAGTAAGGGTGCTGAGAGAGCCCATAAAGCACACCACGACGAGGCAGAGGACAAACAGCTCCCGTCGCTGGGACAAGTAGTCTGGGTACTCGTCCAAGACGGCTGTGATGATGGCCTCCAGGCCCCCGAACTGTGAGGTCAGCACAAACAGACCAGGCAGCCTGCAGTTAGCATCTTAGTTCGTTCAATTGTTCAGATAGAGCATTAAAATGTATATCTAATCTATATATTGTTTAAGTCTGCTGCAGGATACAATCATTCATTACATTACAAGGAGATTTAACCACACAGTTTAGTTATTACAATGTATTTTGTGTTTCAAGGAACTGCAGAAAAATGCGAATTGTATAGAAACATGTACACATGAGGTCTCATTCTGATCCAGTTTGTCCATACCGTACTGTCCAGTCCCAGTGTGATCATCATCATGAAAAAGAAGATGGCAAAAAAAGTCTGTCCCCCCATATGGGCAATGGCTTCAGGGTACGTTATAAACAGCAAACTTGGCCCTGAAAATTGGAAGGTAAGATATCATAACTAATTTAGTGTAATGGAAGCAAGGGTAATGTGCATACACAAAAAAAAATCATTTATTCGTCATCACTGTACAACATTAATCTTCTTTTTTATAAACGTTTACTCTGATAGGAGACTTTGATATTGGAAAGTACTCCGTTTAGAAATTCTTATTTCATATCTACGTCAAATTGTCACCTGTATCTTTCGCCACTTCCTCCACTTTTACCCCGCGTCTTTGTGCCATGTAGCCCAGCACAGTGAAGATGACGAAGCCAGAGATGAAACTGGTCAAGCAGTTCACCAGGCTGGTGACTATGGCATCCCTAGAGCACAGTACACACAAGAACAGTGGTGTGTTAGTACAGTAGGTGCAGTCAGCGATGTAGGTTCCCTTGGTTCCAGCAGAACTCAAGGCAGGGGTGAGTTGCCCCTTGTGACCAGTTTGGCCCTCAGGTCAAAGGCTTTGTTGGTGAAAAGTATCTGCTCAGAATGTAAACAAACACAAACACGACTTCTGCCAGCGTCACTAAGGGCACCTTTAGGAATCCTTTAAGATTTATCTATGTCTAAAAACACACAGATAATTGCTCCATGAATATATGTCTTTATCAACCAGTTATTTTCTGTATGTCAAATTCCTGGCCTGTGGATTCTTTAGATTTAGATACGTCATTAAAGCAATACTACTGCAGGTGTAATGCCCTTGCGGCAGAGTAAGCCATATTTTTTTTTTTGTGGTGCACATCTATGGAGGTGACATGGGGTTTCACTAAACTGCAATGAAGAGATCCCCATTCTGCTGCTCCTAATGTTGGGAAAATGAATGTCTTATGGGCTATGTGAAATAATGTGCGGTTATATCATAATCGCATCATAGTCACTATACGATTTCATTGATTCTTGATCCGACATTCCCATCTCCCAACAGCCAAGCCAGTTAGTGGGATGATTGAGTTCACTCACATCTTAGAAAGCTCATTTGGCGCACTTTTGTGTGTGTGTCTATGTGTGTTTGTATTTGTGTATGTGTGTGTGTCTGGCCAGTTGCGTTTACATTAGCCACATGTAAAATCACAGCACGATGACGAACCTAATTATATTTCATCCTCTGGACCAGCTATATCCCCCTCGGCCTCTACAGACAGACAGTGATCAGTCTCTGTAAATTGCATTTACTCTTGAGAATTTGTGGGCATCTGTTATGGCCAGGCCATTCATTGGCACAGTCCACCTGACTAAGTGGGTGTTTCTTCCTCTTTTGAGCAGGCAAATGAATGGGGCATGCTATAGATAGCTCGGGAATTAAAAATAGTCATTGCAACAGATTAGGATCTGCCAGACTTTAAGTTCCCCTCCGCTAAAGATATACTTCACAAGCACTAAGCCCATTGCTCTGTTGTTAGTGGCTGCTGAATAAGAACAAGAATGTTTGGTACAATCTAGACAGACTAACGAAACAGCAGCCAACACTAATTGATGCTGACTAAAGTTTTGTTATTCCTTTGTTTTTCTGGCACGTTCAGTTCTTGTTAGCTACACATTTCACAAATCTGGTCAGTCTTGTACCAAATATTGCCGTTATTCCTTTTGACAGCACTCTGCAACCTCTAAGAACAGGGGCTAAGGGCTGACGATGGCTCATCAGGCTGTAAATGAGGATTGTGATGGGCATAATCTGATTCATGTGGTGAGTGGGTTTGGTACAGGCTTTGGCTCTGTACAGTACTGGAGTTGAGCAGAGATGCTCACTGACCTGTAGCAGTTGTTGGTGAAGGAGTTGTAACTGGAGAGGGCAAGAAGGACTCCAAAGCCAGGTCCTAAAGAGAAGAAGATCTGCGTAGCTGCATCTACCCACACCTGCAGAAAGACACATGCGTGTTTGAAACACATTAACCCATCATTTTATCAAAGCAGGTATTTCCATATACACTAACGTAGGGCTGTGCAATTAATTGAAAAGTAATTGTAATCGACATTCAGAACCTATAATCGATCAAATTTTCCCAGGTCAATAATTTCAATTACTTTCCCTTTTAAAAACACTACTGCATGTGGAGTCACGTGATCCCACTCCGTTTCATTATTCTGCAGAGCAGCTTGTACCAAAGACAAAACTTGTCTGTGAGCTATGAGGGCAAAAAAATTAAATAATAATCATTTTTGTTTGCCTTTATCTGTTTTATCTGTCTTAATCTGTTTTGAGGAGAATTCACTGTTTTGTTCAATAAATGCAACAGATTTCCGAAGTAAGTAATCATGTAAAATAATCGTAATTTCAGTCATGACCAAAATAATCGTGATTATGATTTTTTCCATAATCGAGCAGCCCTACACTAACATATGGTATAGTATTCTATCATACACAAAACATATGGTATGCTATTCTTTTAAACACTAACACATAGTATTCTATCATATACAAAACATTTTTTTTAGAAACATACATGTATTTTACACTTTTTTTTACACTACTTTTACACTTAGTCACACTCAGTTGGAAAGAACAATGCTGCTCACTTTTCTAATGCAATCACATGCCCTAAACAATCTAAAGTTCCTCTTATTGGTTTAAGAAGTCTTAAGTAAGATTTATTTCACATATAAAAACTTTAATTGCAGCATACTTATCATGTGGATGTTCCAATTTACCAACAACTGTCCTAAATGAACCTTCTTGTAATGACATTTACATACATACAAAGTACAAGTTAATTAAAAAAAAACCTTCAACTTTACAAGGTTACTTAAAATAAAGTGGAGGTTCTTTAGCAGTGAATACTCCTTCACAAGGAATGAACAGATTTATAAAGCACATACTGTATGAATCCCCACTATTTCTTGGTTTTAGTGGATCACAGCATAATTACAAGATCAGCATATATAGCTCTTCATGCTGTTTTCACTGACCCTGAATAGCACAAAGCTATCTGAAGAGCTCCACTCAGTTTTGAAAGTGTGTGCGTGTGTTTTAGTGTGTGCGTGTGTGTGTGTGTGTGTGTGTGAACGAGTGAGAGAGAGAAAGAGAGAGTCTGTGTGTCTGTGAGGTGGGGAGGCGCTGTTTGATGATGAGAAAAAAGTGATTACGCATAGCATTATGTTTGCTGAGCTTTATCTATGCATCTGATGCCGACTCTTATGAATGCCAATCATGAGGTCCATGTGCAGGCATCATGCGCGCTAAATATACAAATTTACTGATTACTGTGTGTGGTTTTATGATGATGTGCATTCCCTTTAAAAAAGTAAAAAGACATTGCTGTTTTAATGTATGAAGTACAGTATGCTGTTTTGAATGAAATGAGTGAAATTTGGTCTCGGCTCCAATCCATAATTATGATTTAGTGTTAACATACACAGCACTGTGAGGTCTGGCACATACTAAAGAGAGCGGTGAGCTGTCAGGTGCTCTGCTAAAGGGCACATTAGCCACGGTCTACTGGTCAGTCAGGGATCGAACCGGCGACCCTCGGCTTTCAACCCTTCCCAAAAGGCACTGTCTGCCTGCGTGCATGCCACTACGACTAACCATTTACTTTACTTTATCTAATCATGACATCTGCACCGCCAGATTATTAATAAGAGGCTATAACCAAATTCTTAGGAACTTTTTAGGTTTATATATTATTAATTATTACAAGCTGTACAATGCATTTGTTTTTGTATAGCCTGCAAGTTGGTACTTCTATCCAACATGATTCAGTGGTGCATGGATGCATTATTTTTCAGATTTTGTGAATCTGAAGAGCATGTAAAACTAAGAAAATTATAGATTTATAAAGAGCTTAGAACTGGACAACAACAAGAACAAGTTCTCCTCTTCAGGCCTGTGGTCGTTTTGATTTGTGATGTGCTCTTAAAAAAGTTTCGACTTCTATACACAGGCGTGAATTAGGATGGATGGATGTCAACCTATCTCTGTACAGTCACTAAAAATAGATGCTTGTCAAAACACTGTATTTCTGTTAAAGTGTTTTAACAAGCCTATTTTTTTAATCATGTACTGTACAAGGAAGCTCTTTTGGCCATTTTGGCTTTTTTTAAAAAAAAAGATCATCTGCCCTCTTCTTTGTCTTTTCACCCTGCGCTTAGGTGAACACACCAACTAGTGCAGCAAACAAGACTACACCACAACGTGCAGTAGAAGAGCAGGCGCTACTCACGCTGGTCTCCAGGAGCTTGTCCCACTTGGGCTCCAGGTAGAACTTGACGCCCATCCAGGCTCCTGGGAGAGTGGCCCCACGAACCAGCAGGATCAGCAGCACCATGTATGGTAGGGTGGCCGTCACCCACACCACCTACGGACGCACAGGCACAGTCCAGCAGCACGTCAGTGCACACAGCTCACAGCACATTTATAGTTGGGTTAATATACTTTAGACTGAAAATGGGTCGTCTTAAAAGGACGTTATCAACCATGATCTGACCATGATCTTGGCTGATAACATGGTGAAGAAATGTGTATGTGTGTATCTCAGTGTGAGCCCTTTCTGTAGCAACAGCTTTCATCTCTTTTGTCTCATTTCAATCAACAGGTGTGCCTGTGTTTGTGTGTGTGTATGTGCATACATGTGTGTGTGTGTGTGTGTGTGTGTGTGTGTGTGCTCTGAATTCACCTTCCCTGAGGTCTTGACTCCCTTCCAGAGGCTGAAGTAGACGATTGTGAAGATGAGGAACAGGCAGAGGGTGAGCTGCCAGCGAATGCCACCTACGTTGCGGAGCCCGTTGGATTCCTGAATCTCCAGTACGTTCCTCCTGCTCAGTCAGCACAGCACACAACACACAGCACACGGGCATTGTCACAGCACACATGCCTCTGCACTGAATACAGAACTGTCC
>JAGFZM010000094.1:926093-946304 GCA_017657215.1 Limnothrissa miodon | reverse complement strand
AACCCCCCCCCCCCACACACACACACACACACCACACACACACACGCACACACACTTGCCACCCTGACCCTCGAGGGAAGCCAAGCTTTGAACCAACCAAGCGGGCAAACCCTCCATGCTCCTGGCATACAGTTCATGTATCTGAGATCAACGGTGCTGTCAATCTGCACAGGGCCAGTACGGCCAAGGGAACATCAGAGTGACGGCACCTCGCTCAACATGCCCGCGCAGCCATTAAAGGCTGTCGACTCAGATCACACACTAACCTGAGCATGCCGCCCCACACAACTCAGGGGCACCACGGCCTGGGTGCTGCTGCTGGTGGTGGGCCACGGAAAAGGATTCTTTGCATGTGCCAGGGAGACATGCTGGGTTGCACTTTTGGCTGCCAAAGCACAGTTCACACACTTACACACACACACTGATTTTCACCTCCTGCTTGAAAACTATATGGGGAAATTTCCCTGTCATTATAATTATTAGTAGAACCTGTATTGTTGTCATCATCAACAACCTCCTCTTCTCTGTCTTCATTTTACTCTTTCTGCATTCTGCCCTTTTCTTTCCCTTCATCTCTCTCTCTCTCTCCTCCCTGCTTGGTCCTTTCCCTTGTCACATTCACATCATCGTCTTGTGCTTCTTGTCCTCCTGATTTTCCATTTAGTGCTGAATTGGTGACTCACTTCATTCTGCCTTCCATGTCATGCTTTGTCATCGTCATTGTGGCTTTTCTTGCACCCCCAACCCCCATGCCCCCACCCCCCCCCCCCCCTCCCTGCCCCCCTTCTACATCTACAATAATGTATTCCAATCTCTCACCTGTGCATGCACGAAGGCATTCATCGTTTGCCTTGTTTGTAGCGCTGCCCCTGCCCCGAGTGAGTGTGTGTTTGTCCATTTTAATGAAGGGGAGGGAGGGGGGAGCCGCATGTGTTTTGTCCCCTGATCTCCCACTCCATCACGCAAGGGATTGTAGGCGCTGGGCTTCACCTTAGCCTCAAACATGGTGGAGGATTATGGAGAAGTGGTGATGCCATGTCAAGGGCCAATTGCTTCGGATCTTTGGAGCCTTGGTTGACTCTTCAAAGGGATGAGTTTAACTCTGTGTGTGTGTGTGCGTGCATGCATGCGTGTGTGGTGTTATGGGAGGGGGGTGTTGGCACACACATTGTGGTCCCCTCTTGGCCACCTTCATTGATGTGTCACTGAGTGGGGAAAATGGTTGTATCAGTTGTTACCTCAAGCAGAAGGCCTTCTCCTGGCATTTAGCGCATTCTTTTGTAACATGAAAATGCGTGAGTCATTTAAGATGGGGAATGCTCCCATTTGGCTATGAGTAAGGATCTGTAGCATGAGGTGAACAGGGCAAACATGAGAATATAAGGACATGTTCTAAAGACTATGGGCCTTTTTTCACAGCAGACATTTTCTCCTTCAGCAGGAAGACCACAGGTGTTACTAATGACAGTGTCAGTATAGCAGAATCATATCTCTATTGGAAGTCATTAACAACACCTGCACTGTAAAAAATATCTACTTGGTTCTACTTAAAATCATAAGTTAAGCAGCTGCCTCAAAACTTCAAGTTAAAACAAAATGGATTATTATTTTTCTTTAACTCATTATTTTAAGTTTTGTTAAGCTTTGAATTTTCTTCTGTAAGTCAACGTGACTGTACAGTTAGTGTTGTTTCAACTTTGCTTTGTAAGTTCAAAATAAAGTGAACTCAATTTTTAGCATTCTGTTCACTTATTCCTATTAGTGATGTTAACTTTATAATTTGCTCTAAAAAAGTGTTTTATTCATTAATATGCATTATGTCCACTTATTCTAAAAAGTGGGTTCAACCTTGTAATTTCAATTCAATAATGTCTTTGAATTATCTTAACAAGTTAGGATTATGTTAAAGAATGCCTTCAACACAACACAAATCTAGTACATTTTTTTTATTAAAACATACACAACTCTTCAATGAGGGATGAAAATACTAGCACAGCAAATTATACCCCCAGACTACACAACACTGAAATATTAAAGAGGTTTCAAATTTAAACATTTAAAACACCTGTTAACAGCATCACACAGAACCAGAGTACTTTTACTTTGAAATTTACAATTTGCCACCATCAAAGAGCTGTTTATAAAAAAAAAAAAACTAAATCCAACCAAAACTAAATATCAAACGAATATCAGGGCTTTTCCTTTCCTTTTTGTTTAAGTGGGTTCCCGTTCAACTTAGGTATGTCAAAAGAAACAAAATAAAAATGCATTCTGTCCCAATTCCAAGTGGAGCATGGTTTACAGTTCATACCTCGTTACCACCCTTTGAAGAAACTCAAAGGAGTACTTCATGGCTCGTGGATACTCAAGGTTTACGCAGTAGATGATCCCCAAAAGCATGGCGAAGCTGGATGACATCCTCAAAGTTGTGAAGGACAACAGTCTCCTCAACCACAACTGCTACATTGAACACCTCACATGGAAAGGCGTCTTGGATGTCACCTTCATAGCCTATCAGTAGGCCAAGTTGCAGACCCTTCATGGCTTCAGCTAGAGTCTCACCATGGGCCTTGAAAAGCAAAAAATAATTGTGTGAATGTTTAGGTCAAGACATAAATGCTCTGCAAAGTTATTCTGCTGCCACAAGACTTGATTATCAACCCTCATAAGTGGATTTAATTCAATGTTTAATTCAGTGATTAAGGTTGTGTGTATGTCTATGTGTTGTGGTGAGGTGAGTGGAGTGTGTGCACATGTTGTACATGTATGTGGAGGATGTGTGTGTGAGTGGGCTGTTATGCATGACAAAAACATCTTACGTCCTGATGATGTCTGAGGGCTCTTCGGATAGGTAGTGTGGCAGACCCAGCAGAGCAGCAGTCCATCACCTTTCATTTGTGTCCTACAGAAATAAGCAGTGTTGAGATTTTATTGTAAACATAAGACCTGGTGCCCAATTTCACAATTCTCAGCTCATCCACTTACATCTTTCTTCAGACAGTCCAAAATGGCTTTCAGTGCAGGCTTCTTTCCAGACTTGGTCGCAGCTTAGCCAATGTGGTGTGTGCAGTACTGCAAAGCAAGAAACACATTTCTAGTTAAGTCTAACAAATTGGATTTCTGTTTCAACTCATTATTTTGAGTATAAATAACCGTTGACGTGTCCTTTTTAAAAATATAGCAAACTCATTACCGTGTGTTCTGTTCACCAGTCCTAGTGGTTTCAGAATAGTTATTTTCAATAGGAATGTCTTTATATTAGTTTTCCTTGGTTAGACAATCTACATTAAAAGATTGCTCTGTTTCATTTCAAACTTATCACACACAACACGGACAGACATAGCACTAGCTAACACGAGCTGCTAGTTCGTGCGTATTGCCACCATGCCTGACAGCTAACGGCTTTCATTACTCAGCTGGCACCAGCAAGTAAACCCCAGCCCGAACGACCAACGAAATTATTGGGTAGTTAAATTAGATGGCTAACTGAACCACTGAACCAAAGACCAATTGTGCAGAATGTACGTTGTCCATAAAAGTTTATCTGTATGGATTAATCATGCTCATGTATGAATAACAGCAAAACCCAGCTGCACCAACTGTTTGGAGAGCAATTTCCATCACTAATCGGCACGTATAGGCAACCAGGCTGAGAAATGCTAAGAAAAGTATATGCCTCGCTAAAATGAAATTACCGGACTTCACAGTGCATAACCTTATATCAAACAGTAACGACAGCTGACGTTAATCACATTATATTGGCTTCATCATCAACACACAGTGTAGGCTTCAAAAGAAAACAGAAACACTAACCATATTCGACCTTCTTTAAGCCAACCCGACTCGTCTCGTCTGAATTGAAGCTGAAATTTGAAGTTTAGTTTTGGCGAGGCTGGAGCGTAAACTTCAACGAAGAGGCTTGTCTCGCGACTCGCACATGCGCAAATACCTGTCCTCCCTCAATTTGCAAAAGATGTTCCCCACTCAATTTAAAATTGCAAGTTCATTCAACCACAAGGTATTTGAGATTCATTGAAGTAACTTACGGCTGTAAATTGGAAGACTGAAAACTCAAACAATTGAGTTGAAATGTCATAAAATATTATTTTATGTCTGAGTTAATGAAATATGCAAGTTATCATAACTTATTGGTGAGATCATTTTTTACAGTGTGTGCTTGACCTAAGATTCCTTTGAAAAAGACTGACAGATCTCATCTTTTGACATCATATTTTATAAGGCTGCCTTTAGTTATTGTGTAGGCCACTTCATCTCATTAAATGTTCACTGTGTACAAGTGGTTCACTCATTCAACTCATTCACAACCAGGATAAATGCAGAGACCGAATTCCTTGTGTGTAAATACACTTAGCCAATATATATGATTCTCAAAATGGTGCATATTTGTAAATGATCAGATTCCCCATAATCAAAGTTATTCTCAGTGCTTTTTAATGGGCCACTTGACTTTGCTGTTTAATGAATGATTGATCTTGGATGAGGGCGAAAGATGCCACCAACTACCATCATCCTGAAAAAGCATTTTTCAGTACCGTACAGTTATCAAGGAAGAGCACGATCACATTTCTGATTGGGTGGTGAAGTTTCTGTCCTCCACTCAGACAGAGTTCAATTTATGTTAACTTGTGCATTTGTGAAAGGAGACACTGGCATCTCCTCTTTGGTGCTCTCTCTCATGGTTACATCTAATGGTGTTTGTCCCGGCAAATGTGTTATTGCTGTGTTCCGATGACATTCCAGAGGCTCTTTGCACACGTTAGTGCAGAGAGTAAACGTTCAATTCACTCTTGCTGTTATTTAGGTTTCTAAGTGACACACTGTCATAGACTCATAGTTTTATATTATCTGTGTGCCTGGAAGCTGAAACCCTTGGAAAATCAAGCAAGCTAATTAAAAGCAGGCTTTATACATGAACAATGTGGTGGCCCCAAGTTTGACCTGAGTATAAAAAAATCTTTTTGCTCCTATCATGTGTAGAGAAAGCTTAGTCTAGTGTTTGAGAACAATTCCTGTGATTAATCCCATGTTTTGATCCAGAGAAAGACAGAAGAAATGACATGATCCCTTCAAAAAAGCCTTATAGACCAATTAAAAATGGTTTAATAGATCCAACAACTTTTAAAGTGTCCCTGCCTCCTTTTGCTATTACTATGTTTATTTTGGCATTCTAAGTATCTTATGTTGATATCTTGTGTTATTCTAAGTATCTTATGTTGATATCTAAGTATCCTATGTTGATATCTTGAGCATGGACATCTTAGTGCATTCATATACTTATGCATTTACATACTCACCGGTATCATAGTCCTATCAGCCTGTTAGTAAGCACACTACACTTGACTGACACTTGAACACCAATAGGTGATGGTTTTTGGCAGGATGTCCATTGTGCTTCCAATGTGGAGTCAGATAACACATGAGTGAGGAGTGGATGCTGACAGCTGCAATGGTGATTCCATCTGCTATATGCTCTCCGGCCTTGTGTTGGATGACATATAACCATGCATAATCACCTCAGCATCGGCTGCCCTGGTGATGGAGGCTGGCACAGGAGTGAGATAGAGATAGATAGAGAGATTTAGAAGGAGAGAGAAAAAACACTCTGCAACACTGATCCAATGCTCTTTCTCTCCCCCCTTAGTTTCTCTCTCTCTCTCTCTCTTTCTCTCTGCTCCTGGTCGCACTTCCTCTGGAGGCTGGTGTCATCTTGGATTACCTGGCTGCCCTTTCGCTTGTTCATTCTCCTGACAGCTCCGATCTGCGGGCCCTCACCCTCACCTATCGCCCCTATGGGAGCCTCAGGGCCATTGAGAACAGCAGCGAGCCCAAACCGTGTCCACACTCACTGTTTTTTTTTCTACTGGTGCTGCTTGTGCCCCTGTGTGTTCTTTATATCAAGGCCAAATTTAGAGAATTTATGAAGTGGACTGAAATGGCACTAATCTCATACAAGTGTTGTTGCTTTTGTCAACAAGTGTTTGTTTCAATTAGCTGAACTAATGTTGAATTCTTGAACGACCCTGTGTGGAAGGAACAAATTGTTGAAAGGGGGAAATGTGTTTGTGAAGAGTATAACAATGTCTCCATCTAGAGGTTGAAGTGAAAAATAATAATAACAATAATGTGGAGTGGTGCCATTGAAACAGCCGTGTAACGGAAATGAGATGTGTGCTCTGAAACTGGACACAAAGGGAAAGCTGTGTGTTTTCTCATCCTGATTAAGTGCATTAAGTGAGAGTGCATCTGGCAGCACATGCTGAAACATGGTGTAGCCTTAAGTTATACTATCGGATCGTTTTGTCCGTCAGTGAAATCCATGTTATGCTCTCTCGGTTGTTTACTTCCTTAGTGACTAGAGGGAAGTCTTTACTGAAGAATAGCCTGTTTTTGACAGTTCATGTTGTCCAGCATGACATGCTCCTCAATTGAATTATTTATGTATGCAATATCGAGTTTTCACCATAGGCCTAATATAGTTTTAGAATCAGCCTCTGAGTTGGAGGAGTTGTCCAGAGTGGAGGCTTAGGAGACTTGTAATAGCTGAGTTTTCACCCATTCACATCTTTAATCCACAGAAACTGTATTTTGTATTACCCCTTTGCCCCACTGGACAAAATGACATTTTACCAGAGCTATAACATTCTCTAAACAGCATATAAATCGCTAATTGTTCTAGATCTAATGTCATATGTGCAGTAGTTTATCTCATTTTCATTGATGACCTCTGTTCACCCAGGAGACTCATTGAAAAGAACAGGCTCTGGTCTACGCTGGCTCTGTGCAATTAGTGCAGCTGATAGTTCACGCAAGGTTGCTTAGCAACTTGTCTCACTGGTGAGGAAGAGCTTTTGTGTTTGTAACCAAATGTCTTCTTCCATGCCAGCTGTGAGCTGTGAGCGCCTCTTGATGGCTAAAGATAGGAAACAGATAAAGGGAAGTTTAATCCATAACATATTACTCCATGCACAATTGTAACTTTGAGTGTGTGTGTAAATGGGTGCAGTAAAAAAAGGTTATTGCTTACACACACTAATGCAAACAGATATCAAACATATCAAACGACCCACATAAATATAATCCCAGAATAATGTAAATCCATGGATGGTTTGATAGTCCTACAGTATTTGTTTTGTATATTCTTGAATGATATTACTTTAATGACATTACTTATCAGTGGGCTGTTTGCATTAGAACTGAAAGGAGCAGCAGAAATTACAAATTATTCAGCATCTATGTGCCCATTACTAATATCTGTTAAAATAGGCTGTAGGCTATGCCACTATGACACTGATTTTGCCATAGCCTATGTAATAAAACACATGCTATTTGTGTGTAATCAAGATGAATTTCAGAGTCTGTTTATTTCACACCTTAACAAATATAGACCTATACCACATGTACAAGCATAGCTGACTATTTGTGTTAGCCTACATTTGTTAGACAGTATATTAATCGCAAAAAGCTGATTGTCCATTCTCCATAAACAGTGATTTATACCACTTGCTTGCTTTAACCACTAGGAGTGCCAGTGACTTTCAGGCAAATTTCAGCGCACTACTGCTTAGTCTACCAACAGAATAAAAGATCTAGGCTAAATGTCTAGAATAATGGTAGCCTACATTTTAAATCAATAAAGAGAGTGTTACAACTTTTTAGATCTGAATAGCCTATCAAAAAAGGCTAGATAGTTGCAATAGTCATATAGCCTACCTATCAACAACAATCGAGGTAGGCTATATAACCATTTTAGAATTAGTTTTGTATTAGATCAGATTCTATTTCTATTTCTGGTCTTACGTAGTTTATAGTGGTTTATAGGCTACAGAAAGTAGACTAAATATGGACTAATCAAAATATTCGTCAGAAAATCCCGAGACAAATACATGAACTGGTGGGATCGCCTCATCATACTGCGCATTTTCAAGTTCTAGTTTAGATTTGGATAAGCTAATGGATAAGTTGCTGTGGTTTAGGCATGTGCTTTGTCCACGGTGGTCGTCGCTATTAAAATTCTGTGATTAATGTCGCTTTAAGAGACAGCACTGGTGGGGGCCGACCGTATCACTACTTTCACTCAGTCGAGGAGTGGAGACGGGCACGGCTACACGCACGCTTTTAGTCCATTGAGCTGCGCTCTAGGAACTGAAGCCATGGCAACCGCAATAGCAGGTGAAGCAAAATAAGCTTTTCATGATTGTTAATCATAGGATGAATAAAACAACCAAATGTTTAAAAAATGTTTGAAATGCTTTTTTTTGTTATCCAGCAGAAGCGGAGACCCGTCAGCGCTTGCTGAGGACCGTCAAGAAGGAGGTGGGTGTTTTTTCCGCTTCAGCTGAAGTCTAATCAAATCTAAAAAAGCAAACGGATGGGCGCAAAATCTGCACGAGCCTTTAACGCGTGAGCCAGAGAAAGAGTGTACTGTTTAATTAGCTAGGTTTTAGTTCAAATCTGTTTCAGATTTATGTGACCCCAACTGTGTCCAAATGTAGCCAATGCCATAGGCTACCAAAGGAAGTTTACATATATTTTGTCAGACCGAAAAACGTCATGGAACAATTGAATCGTCTACCAATAATTAGTTAAGCCTAGGCCTATCTAGAATGTATTTATGCGCACTGATGTTTTTGTGCTTTATATGGTTTAATAAAAATGAAAGGCTAGCTATGTTTTCTCAGAGCATGTATTGGATTTTGAGCCATAATTTACATACTGTTGACTGTTTTGGTGTGATCTGTGCCCATAGATGTGGTTGTCTTTGATTTGATAGCCAGCCAACCCTGTCTTAAAGTAGTTTTAAGTGCATTAGTTTTTGTGCAGTTTGTTCATTCTGTGAACTTAGGGCAGTCACCTGTCAATGTAATCAGTCATCCTTGGAGTGTTTATGCTTTATCCTTTGATGTCTGAGCTTGGTGGAAGTCAAAAAAGGATAAATATTGATCAGCTGCATGAACTGAATCCTAGCTCAGTGTTTCCACAGCCTACTATGTATATTGATAATATGCCTTTTGAGTTTTATCTTAGGAAAGAGGCAAATATAATGATAGACTGAATGTGTATATTGATCGATTGATCTTTCCAGTGAATGACATCTTACAGAGAAGCTTTTCCATTTAGTGACAAATATTATAGGTAAATGGCTGTTCAAGACGTGGCTTGTTAGTGTTTTGCTGTCATCGGTGATGAGTCATGAAGTCTTTTGGGGGCTGAAGACAACTACAAGATAACCCAAGTATTGCAGTATAGTTTGCCTAGCCTCTGTGCAAAGACATTGATAGTTTCACAGTCAGTACTGAGCAGCTAAGAACTATGAACTGCATCTTAGTTTTGCAGTGTCAATTTGAAGATAATCCTTAATGGAGTATTAGAAAAAAACTTTTAAAAAGAAATAATAAAAAATCAGCTCAGGGCGAGTTTAGGCGGAAGCGACTACGTACAGAAAATTAATTTTAAGAACCCTAAAACCTCTGGAAGCTGTTGCACAGCATAGAAAGGCATGGCATGGACTTATGTCTATTCTTCAGCATGTGATGGCTAGTTTTCTTGTTGCTGACGTGATGGTCCCTGGTCTAGAAAGTGCTATATCAAACAGTTGACTATAATAATGGTCTTGTAATGACCAGCATTCATGCTGAATTCTGACTTATATGTAGCAAGTTAAAAGGTATGGTTAAAAGGTATGGCAGTGTAGTGAATAGTTGATTTAAAAGGTAAGGTAGCTTAATTAATAGTCTTTTTCAATGCTGTCTGTTGTTCCTGTGTTGTAGTGTCAGGTTCAAATAGCCTTCATTTCAATAATAATAAATAAATTTGGATTTCTCCCTTGGAAATCCTTACTCTTGAAACAATGTTTGGATATGGATTTAACTATCTTCTAAATAGCCATCTGTATGCTTGTGAAAATGAATTGTCTTTAGAATCACAATTATGTGCAAACAGAACAGTTGATCCTGTTCACTTATGTAAACGTGGACAGTATGAGAGATGTTGTGTCCTGACCATGGAGCACATATCAGAAGGGTGGGCATTTTACCAAAGCCCTCCCAAAAATGCCAGCTCCAGATCCAGGGCAGGTTGTTAGACCCCACACAGTGATCCACGCTCAGTGGTCGCACGTTTGGCCTTAAGTGTGAGACTCCATCCATCACCATAGCCCTATAGCGGATCTCAATCTCCGCTTTAGTTAAGATGGATTTTGGAATTGTGTGTTGCTCACTAATTTTCTTTCCTATTCAAGTTATTTTTGAAGGAAAATCTCCTCTTCACCATCTTCACTTCTGTAAAGACTTGAATAATCTATTTAAAAGAACAGAACCTCACCCAGATCATTGGAAGACTACAGTATGCCACATTTGTGATGTGCATTAAGTGGTAACAATCGGTGCATTTTATGGCTAAAATTTGTTATCTAAAAAAATCCCCTCTCATCAATTAACACATCACATTTGCTTCTTCCCACACATATGACCATTCCCAGGGCTCCTGCCCAAATCACTTCTCCAATTACCTTTGGTTGTATTTTTAATATCTACTAAATGATTGATAGAATTAGAATTTAACTTCATTTCGTAATGTGGGGTTCAACCTTTTTAGGCCAGTATAACGTGACAGGACAGCATTGATTTGCAAAGTTCAGGGACCCCTTATTCAGCCAATGCTGTCAAATCTGTTTAGGAAGGTAATTGTTGTGAATGGTGTGTATTGGTGTCGACACAACCTTAGCACATCCTTATTTGCTTGCATTTATGCCAATAATGTCATCTTGACTGTGAGATAAGCTCAACAGTTCAAGGATTTGGGAAGATTAACTTTGATTTTTTTGTGGAAGGATTCACAGTTGTGTTGTGGTCTGATCTCATGGCTACCTGTCATCTAAACATGACCTCAACACAAGAAAACTTATAAATCATCTACATAATTTATTTCAATAAAAAAAGCAGCCTGCATATTCAGACATAAATATATACTCAATGACGGGCCTGCATACTGTATCAACACATCGATGAAAACCTGACAGTTTATTTTTTTCAATACTTTTCAATTATTTCAGTTTGGAATTATTTAGTTATTATTTAATCAAAAATACCACAAATCTATCAAATAGAACTCATTCTCTCTCTCTCTCTCCTTCTCTCTCTCACAAACACACACACACACACACACATATGCACACACATTCACGTGCAGGGCACACCTGTATTTGTAGAATGAGAGAGCCAGTCCAACAAGCTTAAGCACACACCCAAGCATGGCAACATGAAATGTATTTACTTTCCCCTATCTCTTCCTCTGCCGTGTCTCTGCCCACGTAAATAGGGCCAAGGTTTCAGTTTAAGGCCATGGCCACACAGCAGTAAATTAACCTGACCTGAGGGAACCTGTGTGTGCCATCTGCTAATGCTCTCCAAAGATGGATCTCAATGTCTTCCCTATTGGCCTTGCATGTTAGCATTCAAGACAGTGTAGTTCTTTCTCTTGACATGATGAAATCTGCAATTGTTTCCTATGATTGAGAATAGTGTTGCAGAGATGACACAGAGATTTTGTATCCTGCATCAATGGACATCGGAATAATAGCCAATCTCTTCACTCTATTTTTTCTGCTTCTCACTCTCACAAACACACTCAGTAACACTCACATACACACATATTGTGTATAATATATATATGTATATATGTGTGTGTGTGTATATATATTACATATTGAATACACTTACTTAGCCACAGTAAACACCTGGAAACCAGAAAGCCAGGCATTCTGTCTGCTTCTAATTAGGTCATGGTGATAGCATCTTTCATTGAAATGCTGCCTGTTTTTCCCTAAATCAAGGAAAGAGTAGAATATTTTTGTCTATAAAGCAAAATACATGGAAAACATATTTCGCTTTTGGTGTTCTACACTTATAGATAGAACATAGTGAACCGACAAGTAACACTAATTAAACGTTTTGTTACTCTGCCTGTGTTGCAGTTATATTAAAGGCCCACTATGCAACATTTTTCATTTAATTAATCCGTTTCATACTGTTTAGGATGCTAAAATTAGTCATTACACTGCGAACGAACGGTGTAGAATGCGCCACAGCACTTGCAATGTTCAGCAGCGCGGCCCGCCTCCAATAGAATGCAGTGCAATACAATGCAATACAGCGGTCTTTAGAGGGAGCTCGTGAGAGAGAAAAACAGAATGTTGTTTAGCCCCGGTTTAACTGATCCATACTAGATTTCTCCTTTAAGTTAATATATCAGAGGTGTCAGTTCTCAGTTACAGAGTATGGAGAACTGATTTTATGTCTATAAACTGGGGCTAACTGCAGCAGGTCAGGGTAAGTGAGTAGTCATGACAGTAGCTTGCATCTGTTATCAAAATGTAGTCTAGAGACACAGAGCAGTTTACTTGTGAATTTGCATTTTTCAGGTAGCAGCATCTTTTTAGTCAACACAAAAGGCGTTGGTTAGTCACGACATGAATCATCGTGTTTTAACAAAATAGGAATATTTCCTTATTGACACAAAATGAAAGGGACGACATTTCCCGACATTAGATCACTGTCTAATTCGTTTCTTATCTCTCTTGCAAATGTCTAGCATCTCTCTTGCAAATGTCTAGCAGCATGATGGAAAATAAACAAAGAAAAGATAAAAACTATACACATACCGCACACATGGGTTGTAAAATTGTACAACCACAACCAACCATTGTACAATTTTTTTAAGGCCCATGTGTAAGTTTGCTGAATGCTGTGCATTCACTAAGAGTTACAAAATCAATGCAGACTACAAAACAAGTTGCCGTTTCTCCCAAAAGGTTTTACTATGAGACATCCATTTATATTTTGCATTTTGATTGTCCTTCATATCAGTAAATCCCCCGTCATGGTAACAAGTCACCATTTTCACCAAGGCTAGGATTGATTAGTATGCAGATTGACAACGAGTGTCCTAGCCCTCCATGGTCCCTCGTGCTTTTCCTGGCTGAAAAGCAGAATAAGTGCTGTGGTGGGTGGGGTGGGTGGTAAATAGGGCCTCTGCAGAGTGTGTGGTGACACACACCTGAACAAGACAGTATGGACACTGCGCCGATTTCACAGACATCCAGATCTAGAAGTGTGCACGGATTTTCCCCGCTGGTGACAGGTGTCTGTGGTGTCGGCATGTTCACTCCACCGTCACTACACTACCCGACCAACACCCCCCCCAACCCCCCCCCCCCCCCCATCTCCACACACACACACACACACATCCTCACACCCCAATCCGCCACTCACTGAGTGAGTCACAGGATGCAGACAGAGCCTGAGAGAGAATGCCCCCTCCTCCTCACCCCACCTGTACTCTTCACACACACACACACACTGCCTTCTCCCTAAAGCCCCGGGGATCTAGGATTGATTAGCGAAGCCAGGCGCTAACTTGCATGGCGTGAAGGTGTCAATGGTGACGATGGAGAAACTCCCACCTCTGATTGGATTTCAGGCGACGAGGGTTCTCTCCGTCTCTCTTTTTCTGTCTGACGTGCACGCTCTCTTTTACCGACTACCGGGAGTGAGTGAGTCACCACCTGTGCTAGGGGTGCCATTGTTGTTGGGGTTGTCGTGTCAGTGTTAATACACAGGCTTACACTTTATTTGAAGGTGTCTACGTTAAAGTTTCATGAGCCCGTCGTCAGCATGACATTAATGACACTTTTATAATGTTTAGTAAGTGGCATTTGGTTTTTGTATAATGTAGAAATGACACTTGGGTGCAGACATTACAAAAGCCGAATGGCACCTAATGACAGTCCTAACCAGTCCTAACCATCAGCAAAGTGTCATTAGTGTTCATGATTTTTGCCATGTTGTGTTGATGACAGGATCATGACACTCTTCTCTAAACACCCAACACACACAAGAACTATGGGGTAAACAAGCACACGACTGACATGACTGACATGAACTACCAGTTCCCCATAACAACAACAGCACAATAGCGGGGTGTTAGCAGAAAGACAGAACTAAGGAGGGGAACTAACCGAGCTGTGGGACAGGCCATGGCTGTGGTTATTACCGAACATCTTAATGACTTGAAGCCATTGTTGGGAGTTATTCTAAATTTACGTAACTGCACATTTGTCTGTCTTGTCATTTTAACTGTATCTCTCTCTCTCTCTCTCTCTCTCTCTATGTGTGTGTGTGTGTGTGTACTTTAATTCCCTTGTGGCCCTGCAATCTCTGGTCCGAGACGCACACAATATCAGGAAATTGCTGGTACCTCGGACTGATTATCATAAGCCTGATTAACCGGTTGCTTGGCAGCACTAATTTGATAAAGTTATGGGATGTGTGTGTCTGTCTTTGTGTGTGTGTAGTGAAAGGCTCAGAAACAATGATGTTTTGCCAGCTTTGGGAATCACTGGAGCCCTCTGTTAGATGCATGCTCTCAGTTTTTTTCCCCACAACGATTAAAGCTTGCCTGTTATAGTATCACCTTCAAATCCTACACCTACAACCAAGCATTTAGAGTTCTCTGTTCTCATCTATTGATTTAACACAGCCTCTCCGTGTGTGTGTGTGTTTTAGCATGTGTATATGTGTGTGTGTGTTTTAGCCTGTGTATGAGTGTGTGTGTGTCTGTGTGTGTGTGTGTGTTATTGCTGAATACTGTTGATGCTGCAGGGCTGCTCAATGAGACTCGAGAGGCGTGAAGCCTGAGGCAAGATGACATTCTCCCTGCTCCCTCTTCACCTGGGTAGCTCTGGAGCACACATCTCAAGATGTGTTTTTTTTTTATTATTCTCCTGAAGACGCCAAGATTTGATCAGACCCCCTTAAAGATTCAGCCTCCCCACCCACCCAACTGAACCCAGCCACCCACCCTTACGACCTCACTTCCACGACTCGGGAAACCGCCGCAAACTGGCTGGTGACTCATTTCCTTGAATGTTGTACATTCCTCTGTCTCTATTTTCTTCCTCTCTCTCTCTCTCTCTCTCTCTCTTTCCCCCTCTCTCTCCCTCTCTCGCTCTCTCTCCCCCTCTCGACGCTCGACTCACTGAGACTCTCAATGACGTCTTGCCTGCTTAACTTTCAACTTCTTTTCTTTCATCCTCTTTTTAGTCTCCTCTCTCTGCATCTCCTCTGTTCCTTTTTTCCCCTTATAGCTTTCAACTCATCAAATAAAGTTACTCATTTGTGCTGTCCAATGTCCACCAGTTGGGCGTAACTTCACTGGCTGATCAAAAAACTTCAAGAGTGGGAAAGAAGCTGTATCACCGTATTTGCACTAGATAGCATTACAGGCCTATCCCCCTCAGTTAAATCTTAACTCATCTAAAGATGGCTTATGTGGGTGTGGTGGTTAACAGAGGATCCCAGGCCCGTAATGAACTGTCAGAAAAAAAACCTTGCAATCAGTGTCATCCCTGACCATCTGTCTGTAGTAGCGACGTTTTTAAATTGTTTGTTATTTTTGTTGGCCACACTTTTCTACTGAAGACCAAACACCAAATCTGTCGACGTGAGCCATACTGCTGCATTTGCCACTTACTGATCAAGTCTTTGTCTGTTTGTTCTGTTTTAGGTGAAGCAAATCATGGAAGAGGCTGTTACCAGGAAGTTTGTTCATGAAGATAGCAGCCATATTGTGTCATTTTGTGGTAAGACCCGTTTGGAATAAAATACAGTACTGTAAATTGCTTCATTTTCAGAAATGTATATGCATTGTTTTTTTCAACAACCATAGAGTCATTGGGTACTACCCCTGAATTGAACTAAAGTACTAAAGAAGGAACTTCTTAGTGGTACTCCATCCGACGATGCTTGACCACCCTTTGCTAAGTCACTAGTATGTTCCCCAGCCAAACAAGATAAGGAGGGAGTAGGTGGACAGTGATGCCTATTGCATTTGCCTACTGGGCGGAGGCTCTGCTGTAGCTGAGGGGGGCTGAGGCTGAGTGTGTCTGTGGAGAAAGGGTGGAGGGTGGCTGGTATTTTTTCACCTAATCCTGGTGATGTTAGAGATGTTAGTGTATTAGTGTGTGTGTGTGTGTGTGTGTGTTATGGCATGACGTGTAGCCCCCACCATCTAAATACCCAAGGCCTTAACTGTCCAGCATGTTTGTTTCCTGTTGCGATGTGAGATCTCCGTGGTGGCAGCAGGGTTACAGTAGTCCTCCACCACTCCTCCAGAGCTGCATGGGAGATGCTTCAGCACACAGGGCTTGTCACGCTGCATTTCCCCCCTAATGCCTCCAAAGCCACGCTGCGCACCCAGGGACTTTGGACGGGAGAGCGGGAAGTAGAGAGAGAGAAAGAGAGAGAGAGAGGGAGAGAGAGGGACAGAAAGAGGGGGGGGGGGTTATTTATCATTCTGTCTAATGTAATGTTCCGATGTTTCCTAAATTTCTGGTCTGGATAAGATATTGCCTAGATGCTAATGCCAGTAAAACCAATTGAATTGAATTGAATTGAGTTGAGAGAGCAAGATGATATCAGTACTTTTTGTATTATTCTAGAGCCATGTTAACTAGTAGGGCCTTAAGGAGAAAGAACAGAGAGAGAGAGAAAGAGAGAGAGATGGAGAGAGAGAGAGAAAGAGAGAGAGGGTTTTCATGTAATCACATATTGCTGATGATAAAAGAGATGGCGTGCTGTACAGACCCGTGTGTCATGTGTGTGTCCGTGTGAGTGAGTGACAGTGAGCACCAGTTATCTCCACCCTTTATTCACTGGCCAGCATCAATAGCTCCACCCACCATCTGCTGTAGTGCTCCTGAAGTGGCAGACTGAGTCACACACACCACTCTTCTTCTACCACTCTCTGACTGACCTATCTCTCACTCTCTCTCTCTCTATTTCTCTTTTGTGCCTCTACCTCTCATGTCTTCACTTATCTCTCTCTTTCTCTCTCTGTTTTCTTTGTCACACGTTATGAAGAAGATTTCTCTTATTTATACAGGCCTTTCCTTGCTCTTCCCTCTCTCTCTCTCTCTCTCTCTCTCTCTCTCTCTGCCTGTGTGTTCAGGGGGTCATGTCCTGCTTCTCCGTCTGTGTTCACAGTGGGCTGAACTGTTAACAGATGGGTTAGCTGCTGTTGTTGAGTGCAGGTACAGGTGGATGAGGAGCTGAGGCGGCATATAAATATATAAATATGTGTGTGTGTGTGTGTGTGTGTGTGTGTGTGTGTGTGTGTGTGTATGACTGGACTCCTCTGGGCTGTACAGCATGTACTGTGTGAATGTATACAGCATGTGAATGTGCAGAGATGAGAGGGACACTGAAGTGCCATTCAGACATACCACTACTCGCCTACTGCTAAGTCATGACGTGAAACCGTGGTTCATATTGTCTATGAAGCGACCTAAACAAACAACAAACAGAGAGAGACAGAGAGAGAGAGAGAGAAATATGCAGGTACTAGGAAAGCGGACTATTGAACACATTGAGCACAGACGAAGTGTGAGACAAAATCAAATATGAAACAAACATTGACTAATTATCTCTAATTGCTACAGGCTGTGCAGCACCAAACAAAATGGATCTTTGCAATTCTGTTAAAGGGTGTCTATGTGTGTTTGTGTGTGTGTGTGTGTGTGTGTGTGTGTGTGTTTGTGAGTGTGTGCATGTGTGTGTGTATGTATGTGTGTGTGTGTGCTGGAAAATGAGGTATTATTCACACATGGAAACACTAGCCAGACCAGCACAGCCATACTGTAGGCAAATACAGCAGTACAGTGTGTGTATGTGTGTGGAAGTCTGTTGTGTCACGTGAAGGTCTGTTGAAAACATCAGGAACGAAAAGGCACCATCTGTGTATTTGTTATTATTTGCTATAAGTGAGGTAAACAAACGTTTTAGTCGTATACCCTCACACTGTTTCACGAAACCGACAACCTGTTGCATTTCTCAGCTCATAGTTCAGTGTGAAGAGACAGATGGATAATGGTCTCTCTCTCTCTCTCTCGCTTTCTCTCTCTCTCTATTCTCTCACACCATCTTGCTTTTTCACTCCCTCTCGTTATTTGTTTTTCTCTTCTCTCCCTGAGGTGCTAAACAGCATGTCTCTGCCTCTCCATCATGTCAGCTCTGCACTGTGTGGCATCGCCCCATTGCTGTGTGGCATCGCCCCATCGCTTACACACACACACGCTTACACACGCACAGTTACACGCACATAAACACACACATACACTTGCACACAAACACACACACACACACATAGGAAAAGAAAGACTTACAACTGGATGGCACAGCCACAATAAGGCCACACTGACAGCCCCTACCACAGAGTCACACACAGCCATGGCAGTCGCCGGGAGTTACAGTAATAGCATGACTGCTGGCCAGTGTCGGCACACACCGTGCACAAATGAAGGAGAAAGGCTTTTGTCTGAAGCGCTCCGTTGTAAAACGGGGGTGATTGTTCCAGTGGCACTCCTGAAAAGGCCTCTAGTTGAAGTGTATGGCTGGAGTGACAAGGAGGTGTTGTTGCTAAATCAGGCGTTGAAAAGCTACTCCGAGGTCTACTCCACTGTCAGAAAGAGTGGGAGAAAACAGCTCCTCACAGTTCTCGCTTCCCCCGTGACGGTTGTTAGCAAATCACTCGTCTCTTCTCCTCTATTCTCATCTCTTCTTCACTCCTCTCCTAGCTTTTTTCTCCCCTTCTCTTCTCCTCTCCTCTCATCTCTCCTCTCCTGCCACATCTTATTTAGCCACCCTTACTGGAAAGAGTGATGAGTGGCCATTACTCTCGGCCGTGTGATTTTTCATAAGAGCCCTCGGTGCCGGGGAATCTCCACGTAGCTCCTCTCCCAGCTCTTCTGGTCAGAGTTAACCCCCACCCCCCTCCGGGCCCCAGTGCGTTGCCGTGGATATTGCCGTGGCAACATATGGTAGCCAGGTGATGTACAGTTGCCACCCTGGTCCGAGATGCTGATGACTGATAGTAGTGTCTGTTTTTCCCCCAGTGGGAGAGTTCAGTTTCCATACAGTTGTTGTTTAAGGGCTGTTTCAGCAGCCACAAGAAGTGAAGTCTTGTTGTTATTTGCATCATGTCTGTGTAAGTCTTTGCCATGTATTAATACTCAGAGCTGACAGCTATCATGCTATACATTTAGCTGAATGTGTCATAAATCATGTTGGATTGTCGTAGGCGGTACCTTTTCTGTTGCCTTTTAGATTGTTGCAACCTGTGCCTTTAAGCAACCTGTCGGCGATTGTGTTTCTACGACAGACAAAGCATTCCCGTCCATCCTGCTTTTTCACAGCCAGTCTCTTCTGTCCGTTCTCGACTGAAGCGAGTACCAGTGCCACGGGCACAGATTGTGTTCTGCCGGCTCACCAGGAGAGCATGCTGGTCTGTTTGCTGTGCTCTCTTTGCTGCTTGGGTGGAGTGCCGGCTGTGAATGCTTGTTAATGTTTGTTTTCTTGCTGTCTTCTCTATTGTTTTACTGGAAATGTCATTGTGAGAGCATTGTTAGTGTAACTCTTGGGGACTGGTATGAGCCTGTCTTCAATGACTGCTGTCATTAACTGTCAATAATTGACAAATGTAATTGAAGTGGCACTGGCGTTCATGACAATGTTATGTAATGTTTATGACAGGCTCAGGTCGACTCAACATCAAGGAATATTTTCAAGGAGTACTGTCATGCATTCCTGATGAATGCTACATAGGCCTATAGGCCTACACCAGTCCCCTGGTAAACATGTGCTGTATGCCAGAGATGGCCACAGAATATCACAGAACACAACACACACAACAATCTCTGGCCAATTTTCATTTTGCTCACTTTGTGCACATTCCTTCTATTCTTCCGCGTCTAAGTCTTCCGCGCTCTTGTCTCATTTCCCCCAAGCCCATGTCAAGATGACACCACCAGCTGATGCTCCCGGTCAGAGGACTGAGAGGAGTATCAGGTGCAAGTCTGTCTATACGTGTCCTCCTGTGCCGCACACACACACTCAAGGCCCATTGTGTCCCGCCGTGTCTCGGTACAGCCGTATTGATTGTCTCCCATTCTTTGGCTTCTGCCTAATAGCCATAATAAAGCACTCTCTCTCAGTAGCAGCTCACCTTCCATTAGTGGTGCTGCAGCACCAGGGAGAGCCTAAATGTCTACAATTGGCAGTCTGGGAAGGACTCTCTCTCTCTCTCTCTCTCGTGTGTGTGTGTGTGTGTGTGTGTGTGTGTGTGTGTGTGTGTGTGTGT
>JAGFZM010000094.1:912460-925142 GCA_017657215.1 Limnothrissa miodon | reverse complement strand
CACACACACACACACACACAAATGTTCCCAATGGCAGCGACAACACAGCCCAGGGTTCTGCCACGTAGGACTCTGAGTGTCTGAATGTGTGTGTGTGTGTGTTTGTTTGTGTTTGTTTCATTATTGTAAATAGCTAGTGCATTTAAAGTGCAGTATAATCCATCCCTTTTGACACAACCTTAAGTTCTCTGTGCATTGTAACTCAATGTGCTAAATGGATGGTGGATCAGTTAGATCCTGTCTCTAGCAGTCTTTGTTGTCATTACTGAACAACTGAACCTTTAATACTTTTGGTGCATCATTTGTCTATACCTGTATTCCTTATGTCTGGAAATCAGACTTAGTGACCGCTCTTCGAAAAGGATGTCATGTAAATAAAATCCAGATCTAGAGCCACACAGCCCATATCCCTGTTCTTTAAGACCTCTGAGTGCTGTCAGCAAGGATCAAAATGACAGCAACTGGCACCACGTACACTGAATTTGCTTACTGACAGCTAATGTTAACAGATGCGAGCATAAGAAAACGCAACTTTCATGTCCCCATCAGTTAGAGTTGGCTGATGTTACCCTGCTTTGTTTCAGTCGTTGCCATACGGATCGACAGCACTTTGCAATTTGAAATACTGGGACTTCAGGTTAATTCACTGTGGATAATCCCTTTAAACAACTATAGACCAAGCTACTGCTTAGCCAAAATGTTAGAGTCCTTTGGTTCCATTATCTATTGTAATAACATGTTAAGTTCATATCAGTTTGGGTTCAGAGTTCATTGTTATGCTAATGATACCATTTTTGGTGCTTCATAGAAACCATAGGTAAGGCTACATTATACTAGGGATGTCCCGATTAGTTTTTTTGCCCTTGAGTCCAAGTCTGAGTCATTTGATTTTGAGTATCTACAGTACCGATACCGAGTCCCGATCCGATACTTCTCTAATAACATAAAAAAAGAATAGACAAGAGCGAAGAAACAGATCCAGGATGTTCCTTATTTTTTATTTAATAAAAATCTTATTTTAACATTCAACAACACTGTTAAGGCAAGGCAAGGCAAGTTTATTTATATAGCGCATTTCATACACAAAGTAGGCAATTCAATGTGCTTTACAAAGACAGAAAATAAAAACATAGTGGATAAAATAAAGTAAGAAAACAAACAAATAAGATTAAAGGAAAGAGTAAAAAGTTAAAAGAATAATAAGTTGATAAAGGACAGAAAATTAAAATAATTTTAGAATAAGGATTTCCCCAAAATTCACAAAATACATGAATCATTAAGAGAAAGCATCAGAGAAAAGTTTGGTCTTAAGTTTGGTTTTGAAGCTGGTAACAGTAGGGGCATTTTTATATCTTCAGGAAGTTGGTTCCAAATCTGAGATGCATAGTAGCTGAAAGCTGCTTCGCCACACTTTGTTTTGACCATAGGTTTTACAAGCAAATTTTTTTCTTGTGTCCTGAGAGACCTAGGTGGTATGTATTTTTGAAACATGTCAGACAAGTAACTAGGTCCTATCCCATTTAGTGATTTAAACACAAGTAGTAATGCTTTGAAATCAATTCTATAACTTACAGGAAGCCAGTGCAATGACTGTAAAATGGGGGTAATGTGGCTGGTTCTTTTTGTACATGTTAAAACCCTGGCAGCTGCATTTTGGATCAGTTGAAGATGTTTAATGGTCTTTTTAGGAATGCCTGTGAACAAACCATTACAGTAATCAACCCTACTGGAAATTAAGGCATGGATAAGTTTTTCTAAATCATTTTTTGACATTAGACCTCTCAGTTTGGTAATGTTTCTCAAGTGATAAAAGGCTGATTTGGTGATAGCCTTCATGTGACTGCTGAAGTTTAGATCACTGTCAATGATGATGCCAAGATTTTTAACAGACTCTTTTGCTTTAAGCCCTTTAGTTTCAAGGACAGAGGAGATTTTGAGCATTGACTCCTTCTTTCCAAAAATAATGACTTCAGTTTTGTCTGTGTTAAGCTGGAGGAAATTGTGTGACATCCAGTTGTTAATTTGGTCCAAGCATTGATAGAGACATTCAAGGGGGGCAAAGTCATTAGGTGACAAAGCTAAATAAATCTGGGTGTCATCAGCATAGTTATGATAAGAGATTGAGTTGTTCATGATAAGTTGTCCAAGTGGAAGCATGTAAAGGTTAAAAAGCAATGGTCCAAGGATTGACGCCTGGGGGACACCACAGGTCAATGACATAGGTGTTGAAGTACAGTTGCCCATGGCAACAAAGAAACTTCTATTTTGTAGGTATGATTTTAGCCATTTGAGAACTATACCAGAAAACCCAACCCAGTGTTCAAGTCGATGTAGCAGTATGTTGTGATCAACAGTATCAAAGGCAGCACTGAGGTCTAGTAACACCAAGACAGATGTTTTGCCTGCATCAGACGTATAAGACATATATCATTTACAACTTTAACAAGCGCTGTTTCAGTGCTGTGATTAGCCCGGAAACCTGACTGGAACTTATCAAAACAACAATTAGATGTCAAGAAAGCAGTTAATTGATTGAATACAATTTTTTCAATTATCTTTCCAATGAACGGTAGATTTGATATTGGCCTGTAGTTGTTAAGCACTGAAACATCCAAATTATTCTTTTTCAGCAGTGGTCTAACAACTGCTGTCTTTAGTGATTTAGGGAAAATGCCGCTTTGCAAAGATGAATTTATAATTCGGAGCACGTCAGGTGCCACAAGGTGTAGAAGTTTTTAAAAAGCTGGTTGGCAGAACGTCCAGTTGGGATGTAGAAGAGCTTAGATTTTGTACTGTTTTCTCAAGCGTTTCATAGTCAATAAAGCTAAATGTTGACATTGTGTTTAGTTCCCCTCTCTTTGAAGACATTGGTTCTAGCGTTTGAGATATTTGTGAAGTTATGTTCAGTCTTATTTTATCAATTTTACCTCTGAAAAAAGTCATTGCATTTATCTACTGAGAGCAGCTCAGGTGCTAATTGTGATGGTTTATTTGTTAGCTTCTCAACTGTATATAATAGTACACGAGCATTGTTCAAGTTCTTATTGATAATGTTGGAGAAAAAAGACTGTCTTGCTTTACAAATGTCATAGTTATATTTGCTTAGCATCTCTTTATGGATTTGGTAATGGACATGGAGATTTGATTTACGCCATTTTCTTTCAGTCTTCCTACACTCCCTCTTTAACAGTTTAACAGCTAGGTTTTGTTTCCATGGTGCTTTATTAATATCAGTGATTCTTTTGTTTTTTAACGGAGCAATATCATCCATAATTTGTGTCATCTTAACAAACAGATAGCTTGAACACTCAAGTAATAACAAATGATTCACTTTTGGACTTACATGTGCGCTTTTCCCTTATTTGTACCAATTAAATGGAACCAAAAGTGTGAAGAAGTGAGACGTGCAGGAAGTGTCTGCAGATCAATTATTGGCTTAATTGTATGGCTCCTTTACAGTCTTCTTGTTTTAATGGTCTTTGTGGTCTTGTGTGTTTAATCATGGCATTGCTCGCCCGATGATGATGATGATGATGATGGTCGAGATGATGATCCCTGAGGCTACAGCTGTGATAAAGGATTCTATTAGTATTACATGTATCACCCTGCCGAAGGGCACTGCAGCTTCCCGTGCTTTTAGCCTGGTCTATTGAGCAGGCTACCATTACAGTTGTATTCAATGAGAGCTACGACTTCCTCATTGATGGGCTCAATCAGATGTATTCAACCAATATGAAGTGGCGCTGATGAGCATTGATTCCTTTAGGGTTGGCCAAGCAGGAATACAGGGAAATAGTGCCATGAGACTAATTGCTGCTCATACAAGTTAATATTGCCAAGACAGTGTGTGGTGGGTGAGTGGGTTCATGAGCAAATCAATGGAAGGAGAACAGGGCTGGGACGCCCTCAGCATTGTGCTCGTTTAAAGCAGTTCTCTGTATTCAATTCAAAGAGGTCATTCTCCGCAAAAACTTGTGTGTCTAAAACACAGTGGAAGTGGTCAAAAACATAGGATAGAGCTGCAGCACTAATGAGGCCATTGGAAAGCCAGACAGGTGTTCATATTTAGGATATGTTGAAAGAGAAAATAAACAGACACACAGTGACAAAACAAGAATAATATGTGTATACTGTGTATAATTTATTTGTTTGTTTTAGTTGTATACAGAGCTTGTCCTTATCCTTTCTCTGTCAACTTGGTGAGCTTACACCAGCTTTTCTGTGTTAATTTGTATTTGTGTGTGTAAATGTGTGTGAATGTGTGTGTGCGTGTGTATTTGTGCGTGTAAATGTGTGTGAATGTGTGTATGTGTGTGTGTAAATATATAGCTGCGGTGGAGGCATGTATCCTACACGGGCTGAAGCGCCGTGCGGCCGGCTTCCTCCGGAGCAACAAAGTGGCAGCGCTGTTCACCAAGGTGGCCAAGAGTTTCCCCCCGGCCGAGGAGCTGTGCAAGAAGGCCCAGGATATGGAGCAGATCATTGAGACCAAGTGAGGGCACACGCACACTTCGCCCCCCTAAATACCCACCTAAACCCACACCCACCCTCCCACCCAGACAAGACACCCTATTCCACACTCCAAGACACATTCCAACTCCTTTTACATCAGGGTAGTGCAAAATTCAGAATTGAATTGTGAAATACACATTTAGGTTGATTCGGAGTTAAAGGAGAAATCCGGTGTGATTTGGACCTGGACTGTACTGGAAGATGTTACCGAGTACAAACATATATCATATTCCCACCTCCGTTCACCCCCCGCATTCCGCAGTAAACCGTTTTTAGCCGAAGCTTTCATTAGCCTTACACTGCTAGCTATAGGGGCATGACAGTGCCTATGCAGCTAAATCGCTATTTTTACACCATTAAAAAGGTTCAAAGTAACTCCACGCTTCATTGGTAGACTTCTGAGGGCCCTGACATTTAAAACGAGACAATGATATCTTTGAAAGTACACCGTTACTTTATTAAAAAGACAGTTTATACAGACTGTACCTTCATGGAATATTACGTTCACTGCCATCTTGAAATTAAGCCGAGATAAGTCTACTGCTGAGTTCCGACGAACAAATACGACAGGGAAACAACTTTGAAATAAACTTTGTAGAAGTGCTTGGATTCGAGCTGAAAATATATGGAGATATGGTTCTGATGTCTACATGAGAATGAAGAGCACCATACCAAAAACTGTAGGCCTATGAACGTAACTTATGAAAGGTTTTACTCAGTGATGGGAATCTCGCGTCCTTTACAGTGATCTGATTAGTCACGAAACTATTTACATTAGTCGTGGACTGGACTTGGTGCGATTGTAGTTGGCAGATCATGCAAGGATGGTAGAATATGAGGACACCGAGTCTTATGAGGAATTTGAAGACGACGTGTTTGAATTTGATGGCCGTCCTTATTTATTTGAGCCCGAGTATATACAGTGGAAGAGTTCCCCCACCTCAGCAGACCAAAAGTCACGTTCGGCTAGGTTATCTTACCAGGAAAACATTCAAATCAAGGCCCCCCATGCGCACATTATCAAATGCATTATAAAACAACCCCCACCCACTCCTTCCTCTCAAACTACATTTCGGATGCTAATAAATAAATTTAACGTTATAATAATCTGTCAATAGCATACCAGAATACAAAGCTAAGCGAATTGTTACCAAGCACAAAGTTTGGTGATACCGTTACACGATTCCACAGGTGTGATTTACATGCAAATAACCAAACAATTTCATACATACCTCTGGAGTAATTAGCGTTGCTTTTGGGATGGCATTTGTCTTCAGATGTGTACGTTTAGGGGGGTTTGATCCCATTGTAGGCACAGTGAAATCGTCTGCATCGAAATGCCGGCTACATACACGGTAATTCCCTTTGTTTTAGAATATCAACAGGTGTCTCAACGTCGAGTTTCAAAACAAGCCACTTTTTCAAAGTTGGCTCACGTAGAGGTAGCCTGTGAAAAGTTTCCGGATTATAGCTCTTCATCCTCTTGCCACAACCTGGAAATGTGCAAAGGCGAACCATTCTGTCTGCTCTTCAAGACCGTCTTCTCCGTTCTGACAGCTAACGTTACAGATGTAGCCTGAACACACCGGCAACTCCTCCTTCACATGCTCAACCCGCGAGATTCGTGAGTTGCGGCAGCCTACAATCTTATACATGTCTGGCCAATCTCTTTTAAATTTGTTGGTGCTTTAGTACTCATGTAGACAGTCTCCATATATTTTCAGCTCGAATCCAAGCACTTCTACAGAGTTTATTTCAAAGCTGTTTCCCTGTCGTATTTGTTCGTCGGACTTATCTTGGCTTAATTTCGAGATGGCGGCGAACCTAATATTCCATGAAGGTACAGCCTGTATAAACTGTCTTTTTAATAAAGTACCGGTGTACTTTCAAAGTTATCATTGTCTCGTTTTAAATGTCAGGGCCCTCAGAAGTCTACCAATGAAGCGTGGAGTTACTTTGAACCTTTTTAATGGTGTAAAAATAGCGATTTAGCTGCATAGGCACTGTCATGCCCCTATAGCTAGCAGTGTAAGGCTAATGAAAGCTTCGGCTAAAAACGGTTCACTGCGGAATGCGGGGGGTGAACGGAGGTGGGAATTTGATATATGTTTGTACTCAGTAACATCTTCCAGTACAGTCTAGGTCCAAATCACACCGGATTTCTCCTTTAAGGGTATCAAATGGCGTGCAGAAAAACTATAGCATATTTTAATAAAGGTAGTAAAATTAAATGTAAATTGATTCCAGTTGAAATTGTGTATTTTGCATTGGCCTGCTTGGTAGGCTACAGTGCATTACTATACATAACATAAGTGGTTATGGTATATATTTTCTAATCTGTAAATGTAATAAAAAGGGAGAGTTAGTAGGTTGTGAAAATGGTTCAGCAAGTAAATTTCCAGCTGTGATATTTCTATACCCTGCTGCTCACACCCAGCTGACTTCAATAATTAGTTTAGCCACAGGCTGAACCGCCAGTGTTTACAGTGATTACTAAATACTGGAGAGGCCTTGAACTCGCAGTAATCAGTATGTTCTGGCTTTGACATTTGCTTCTCCGACTCCTTGTGTCTGTGTCTGTTTGTCTGTCTGCCTGTCTGTGTGCGTGTCTGTCTGTGTGTGTGTGTGTGTGTGTGTGTGTGTGTGTGTGTGTATTTTAGGAGGAGTCAGACCCTGCCTCACCAGGACAGTGCCCGCAAGCTGCCCAGGCTTCCCAGTCTGTCCCCCCAGGGCTTCAAACACCTGTGGATCCGCACGGCCCTGATAGAGAAGGTGCTGGACAAGATTGTGCTCTACCTGGTGGAGAACAGCAGGTGAGGTGAACAGATTCTAGAACGTTTGAAAAGCTCTTTTCCGTCTTTCTTTTTTATTTCATTGAATTTCAGTTGAGTCACAGTTGAGTTAATGACTATGTGTTTCAACTAGGCCTAACTCTGATATTAACTGAGAAGCCCAAAAAAACTCCTTACCCACACCATAAAACTCCATTTTTAGGGAGGGTGTAAAATGTATGGATTTCCCTGAAGGCATATTCCTGTAATATAAGCATCCTACTCCTCTCGTTTCAATTTTCTACGAGGCTGCGGAGCAGTGACACCTCATTTATCATAAATACTGACTTGTAATATCTCCATTTGTTCCAGTAAATTCTATGAAAAGGAAGCAGTTATGATGGATCCCGTGGACGGACACATTCTTGCCTCTTTATTAGGTATGTGCTTTTGATTCACACAGTGATATAAGTCAGATGTATGTGTATGCACATACATCTGCACTCTTTTATAAGGTCTTCTGATACTCGTGTGGACATTTTGATTTGTTATGGAGCCAGCATTGCATCGGAAATGAATTGTTGTTCTCATAATGGAAAATGGGATGAAAGATGCAGCTTGTGATTATTTTTTGCTTTGATGGTGCACTTTAAAGAATGATGGTAATATTGTGGCACTGAGTAGCCATTAGACCTCATTTAGATAGTAGAAAGCTCTCTCTTTCTTTCACTCTCTCTCTCTGTTTCTCTCTGTCTCTCTCTTTCATCCCCTTTTTTTTTTAAATCTATTGCTTTAGATGCATCATCCTCTCTCTCTCATACTGCCACCTTTTCTATCCTCCTGTTTTGTTTAACTTATTGCCTCTGCTCTCTATATCAGAGTTCCACCCTGTTGTCACTTTCTCCCTCTTTCTCTTTTTCTTTCTCTCATAAATTCATAATTTAAGGAATGGCTCTTTTTTCTCCGTCTACCTCTCTCTCGTATGTTTTATTTGTTTTGTTTTTATTGCTCTAGGAGTGAATAAATACAGTATATAATAAAGGGGACCTCTCTCTCTACATCCCTCTCTCTCTCTCTCTCTACATCCATCTCTCTCTCCGTCTTTCTCCCTGGTCTGCAGTGGGGCCCTGTGCCCTGGAGTACACTAAGATGAAGACGGCCGATCACTTCTGGACGGACCCGTCGGCGGACGAGCTGCTGCAGAGACACCGCATCCACAGTGGCCACTGTCGGCAGGACTCGCCCACCAAGAGACCCGCCCTCTGTGTGCGTAACCCCCCAAGGACTGTCCGGGGCTCGGGGCCAAACCAATCACATGTCACCGTCCACTGGGGTTTGCACCTAAATCTGTGAAAAAAATGTCATGTCGTAATACCTTAAAACTTCAAAATACAACCCACCTCAGGGAAGCTTACATAGCCCATAACTAAAAATCGGGCCAAGCCTTTACAAGTACAAATCCACCAGAACCGAAACCACTTTATCTACTATTTTGTAATCATAGATTTTAGTAGTTTATTAGTTAAACTGTATATTCAATATAATTTTCAATCAGTTATGTAATATGTGGAGATGTGTATTCACTTCCCCTTGCATAGCTCTTATTTATTAACCTTCTCTTTTTCTACTTGGCCACATTTCCTGTTTCTTTTATTATTTATTCATATAAGTCCGCTGAGAAGCCCATAGTTCACACACGGATCCCTAAAAGCTCCCACTGTGGTTGGCACAGTGACGGAAGCGCCATCATCCAGCCGAGGAAGCCAAATGGCTTTTTATTTTTCTAGCTGCCTTTTTTTGCCCCATTAGTTACCTCTGTTGCGCACACACACACACACACACATAATAATAGAGATGTTTTTTGGCTCTGCTCATCTCTCTCCCTGGGAGAGGGAACACACAGTATGGAGAGCATCAGCAGAGGCAAGCAGAGATAATGTTGGACAAGCCCATTCGATAATGCCTGGCTTAAACCCGCACCGTAGTCATTTTGACCTTGGGAGTGCGAGGTAGGGAACGTGCTTGGGTAATTAAACACGGCGCAGGCAGGGCTTTATGTGCCTGGGTGGCGTGTGCTTTCCCGGAGTGCCAGAGAGAAAGAGGAAACACTGTGACAGCAGGTAGCAAAGACATCAGGCTATCAACTGAATATAGTAATAACTATAATGCATGAACACATTTGCACCATATTCAGACATCAACCAATTAATCTGTACTGTATACCTACATTTAAGCAATAACACGAGTGGATGTGAGGTTAACCGTGGATATCCTCACAGATGTGATACGGCCGCAGGCAAAAATAATAATGTTGTATTTGCATTGTATTGCATTGTGTTACTTTATCAATATTCAGACATTATCTAAAACACGTTTCACTGGCTCAGTGTAACAGTGCAGCGCCAATCCATTCATTGTACAAGTCCCATTATAATAGTTTTCTAGAGCCTGCGCTGGCTAGACAATAACAAGTCATTCTCTGAGAAATGTGTGACAAATTGTGACATTCAGTGATGGGGAAACTGCTCTATTGTGTCCTGTGTCTCGTCTAAGGCGAGATTGAGGATTGGCGTTCAGGCTGCTGGGAGAATGGATGCGCAGGCAAACAGACGGAAAAGGATGGGCAAAATAATGAGGGGAGAGAGGAGAGGGGAGATTAAGTAGTAGACCAGTGAGTGTACTCCAAGGTGAATAGAAACCTGCATGGATATTATAATTGGGGCGGATGAGTAAATGAAAGAAACGTCTACAGATCAGTTACGAGAAGGTCACACACATGGGTCTGTTAAGGGTCGTTCACACCTAGAACCATATGGATAACTGTTACTATTAAGATATATCCACCCACACTGACCAACCATTAGGCTATTTCCTGTCTATAATTATGAGTGTGAATGGAATAATGTGAATGTGGAATAATGTGCACAATTCCTTGGATTCTCATTGGCTGTCAACCTTTTATTGTTCAAAATCTCTCGTAAAGTGACCCCAACGATATTGTTGCTCATGTCGTTATTGTTATAGTTATGGTGTGGACATTGTCATTCATATTAATTAGAGCAATATTTATTTGTCGTTATAGTTACTGTATAGTTAACATTCCTTTTGTGAACAGCCCTGTAGAACAGCCCTTATGTCAAGGTTGAGGTTGAAAGTATCCGTATGTCTCTTTCCTTCTCTAGATCCAGAAGAGGCATTCTAGCAGCAGCATTGATGAGAGGCCCTCCCCCTCCCCCTCTGCCAGGGACTACGTGGAGTCCCTTCACCAGAACAACAGAGCAACGCTCCTGTTCGGCAAAAACAACGTGCTCGTCCAGCCGGTACTCACGCCTGACCTTTGCTCACCCTCTCTTTCAACTTTAATGTTTTTTACTATATTATTTTTATTAATCATAGAGAGATTGAAATCCATGGTCTTTTACCTTTTTGTTGTTTATGTTGTCTGTGGAATAATCAGAATGATTGCCCCAGAGAGCACATGGTTAGATTAATCATAGCAACAGAAAATGCTTTCAGTTCTTTGTGAGGTCTTAGCTGAGCTAGTGGAAGAAGTTAGTGAGTGTGGTATTGATGCAGTATCAAACAGTTATTCTTCAATGCGTTCTAGGAATATGAATCTAGACTGCTAGCTCTTCTTAGCCATGAACACAAAAGGAGCTAATGTTTCGTGGATGTTCATTCCCACAGAGAGATGACATGGAGGCTATCCCAGGGTACCTCTCTCTCCACCAGACTGCTGATGTCATGACCCTGAAGTGGACACCCAATCAGTTGATGAACGGATCAATGGGCGATCTGGAATATGAGCGAAGGTGTGATCAATGACAAGGCCCCTTCAATCACCCATGACAATGGAGACATAGTCCCCAGGGGAATACTAAAGCACTATTCGTCAGGGCTAGAAATAAAACCTACTGCTGGCTGGGACAGTCTAATGATTTTTCATCCTCGGGCTTCTTATTAAAAGGAACATTTCATAGCTGTTCATAAACTCCTATGACTCACATGTCACATTTTTTTTTTTTTTTTTTTACATCCGAGCACAGTTATGCCCAATATACATGAGAGTATGAAACATATTCAGTGCTACCATTTGTGTCACTGTGCCGACCGGTCTGATGAGTGGTTATGCAAGCTCTCTTTTTGTGACTCTGGCCTCTGTGTTCTGGAATCAATGGCCTGAGGACACAGGAAAAGATCTGCACGGCAGCAGACTTCAGAGGGACAAATGCCCCTCTCCTCCCTTTTATTGGTTCCGGCCTTGGGCTAGCAAGGAGAGGCAGCAGTGAAGCTTGAGGTGAAGTTTAGACGAGGAAATATGAAACGCATACATCTAGTTAATGGTAGATTCAGATTTTATTTCAGCAAGATTGGGGCGAAGCCGAGTCCAGCTTCACCAAGATTGTTAGTGTCAGGCGCAGAATTAGAAGTATGTGTAGATTTTCGGCAACTTCAATCAATTTATGCCGAGCCCAGGGATAAGGTCTAAATCCTGTGGGCCAATTATGATTCCAGTGGTGTGTCATTTTAATGCAGGGAGACATCCACAGAAACAGTTTGACGGGTAACAAAGTAAGCAAACAAGATGTCAGATTAAGGCGCTGCCACATTTGGTTAGAGAGTGACTGATCTTCCTCTGTCTGTTTCAGTGTTTACTGGGACTATGCTATGACTATCCCTTTGGAGGAAATTGTTTATCTGCACTGTCATCAGCAAGGTAGGATCCACAACCTCTCCTTCATGCAGTGGTCACACATACATTGTCAATACAAAACCAACAAAAAAACAAAGTTTGAATTGAACTCTTAGTTCCAATCACAACCCCCACCTCAAATCTCATTGTGTTTTGTGGATACCACAGGGATGTAACGAGATGAAGCCACTGAAATGATTATTTTCTTCTTTATTGTGAAACAGAGCCGACATGGGGTTCAGAAAAACACTATGGAGGTGAAATTACCCGAGACTCTCAGGCAGGATCTCATATAGTAGAGATGCTCTTTCCTAATTACATGTTTTCCAGTAATCTAGAGCAATTAACTTAATTTTGGTGCAATGTAAAAATGACATGCACTGTAGCCAGTCAGGATAATAATATCTTATTATGAATAAAAGTAGGATCCATACAGATATGTGTCCTCGTCCTTGCAATATGCCAGTCAGTTCAAATATGGGTGTTGAAGTGTGCCTATGAGCCTGGTGCAGAGAGTGCATATGTTGTCTGTGTGTGTGTGTGTGTGTGTGTGTGTGTGTGTGCGTGTGTGCGTGCGTGCGTGCGTGCGTGCGTGCGTGCGTGCGTGCGTGTGTGTGTGTGCGTGCGTGTGCGTGTGCATATGTAGTTTATGTGTCACACGCTGCAGCTCCTTTAGAGCTGGAGGTCTGCACAGGATTTATGGCTC
>JAGFZM010000094.1:887788-906211 GCA_017657215.1 Limnothrissa miodon | reverse complement strand
TGTCTCTTTTTATGTATGGAAACAAAGAGACCCACCACCACCATTCCCGAGCTCTCTCTCTCTTTCTTGTTCTCCCTCATATCAGAAGGCAGCTTGTGTATTTAATCTGAGAGAAGGATATGTGAGGTTGCACAGTCACCTGAGTTTGTCGAAGTATCTATGAATAAATGATGACAAGCACGCCCACAGGCTAGCTGAGTCTCGAGCCTCTCTCTGTGCAGCTTCTCCCTCCATTACTGAGAGCGTGGCTCCCAGCTTGCCATAATGCACTCACTGAGAGTTCAATTCACGGCTTCAGTGCCTCCGACAGACAAGCCGTCTTCCCCGGGTGCATTCAAAAGCAGTATTGGCAGTTTTTCTTTTATTTAATGAGCTGAAGATTTGAAACAGGCCTGATATTACCCTCCTCTTGTTTGTTTATGACTGTGATTAATCTGGAGTCTCATCCAGGTGGGCTTTTTGAGTTCAGACTGGGGCCTTCGGTCGGGTTCCACGGCCCGCAATGAAGTGAGTTCTTACGCTTGGCCTGCCATATATGGAGCCCGGGGGAAAGGGGGCATCCAGGCAAGCGCCGCACCATTAACTTCATGGTGTTGTAGAGGGCACTGGAAGGAGGTTGTTGCACCTGGGGGACTGCCCCCCCTCTCTCTCTCTCTCTCTCTCTCTCTCTCTCTCTCTCTTTCTCTCTCTCGTCTCAGTGGAGCCAGTTTGTCTGTGCCTTCTGCTCATTGTCACCCCTCTTGATTGCACATATTACTCTGTTGATCATAACACCATTGTATTCTGTGTTAGGTTTCAATTACTTTTGAAAATGGAATGTAGCCCTTCAGAGAGATGCAATGCTAGTAATGCAATGCAATGCTAAAGCAATGACTGCGTATCTCTTGAGTTTTTTCTGTTGTCCTCTTTTATATATGCACATATTTATTGCTAGTCAATAGACTTTTAACCTGCTGCACTACTGGACTCATTTGCACTGTTGCACTACTGGCTCATTTGCACTACCTTAACACACACCCCATACTGTACCACAGTACAATCATGCACATCTCTACCCATAGTTTTTGCATTCTATTCTTATTTTTAGTAATGTTGATCTAGTCATGTTGTTTTGTTGATCTGCTTCTTATCATCCTGTGTACGCTGTAGTATATGTTGTGTGTGATTTTTCTAAGCTGCTGGGACCTTGAATTTCCCCTTGGGGATCAATAAAATATCTATCTATCTATCTATCTATCTATCTATCTTGACTCACACAGTGACTCATGCTCTTGTACACCGACTGAGACAGAGCGATCTGTTTTCAGGGGAAGGTGTTCCCAAAACTGAGGAAGAGGAGTGCTCAGGGTTCCTATGACTCCACCTCTGACAAGGAAGAAGATGAGGCCACCGACTATGTCTTCCGCATCCTGTTTCCCAACAGCCAATCAGAATTTGGTAAGATAACCTTGGATGTGTTAGAGAGTTTTATTAGAATTGATCAGTTTGGTGGAAGGCGATCTCCGTGAGAAAATATCTCTTGAATGTCATGTTTACAGCACTGTGTTGCACACAAGACCAAACAGACCAAGTCCTTCACAAACACAAGCTGTTGTTAAGCAAGCACCATTACCTCCAAACAGGCCTTTTATCTTTTTTGAGTTGCACTGTTGGTGACCAAACAAAAGCCCGCTCCTTAGAAAATGCCCTCACCCAACACACACGCAGGATTCGTAACTTATCATAGCGAATCGATATTAGAGCGGGGAGAACGCCAGCGGCAGACGGAACCAAGCCGTTCTAAGCGCACCAGCTGCTCGTGCTCACTCGGAGGCAGTGAGAAAACCAGAGTCTGGGTGGAAGCCATCAGTTTCCTGCTGCAGATCTTGTCAAATTTGGCAGCGTGCTGCAGACCAGCCTTTGGGCTCAGTTTCTTGTTTACAACAAAGTATTCACCCATTACGTTTCGCATCGGTTGCCATTTATTTAGCTCCTGCTTGTTTTTTGGCTGAAAGGTGTTTGTTTAATTATTGAGTGATATTTTAATTATTTAGTCTCAACAAATTAGTCACCCACCACAATGTCATCTAATTTTTTTTTAAATCACTGCCGGTGGGCATAATACAATCACAGGTTTTCAAAAACCTTTTGTTTTAATTACTTAGAAAAAACTTTGTTTCATCAATTTTCCATTACCTTTCTCATTTCATCAAAAGGAACCAAATGTTGTTTTTGTTGTTCTGTCTCATTCCTACATTATTGTATATTTTCATTGTAGTAACTGTCACCCATCCGTCCCCTGCCCCGATGGGGGGCAGCCTCCTGTCTCGCACCCTCTCTCGAGTGGCCCCACCCAAGCGCCAGGTCCTGGTGATCCCCAAACGCTCCTGCAGCTGTCCGGGGGGGACGCCATCATCTCCAGAACAAGCCTGTAATCCTTCGCCCCCATGTCCTCCTGCTGTCCAGCTCCCCTCTGTGTCTGTACTCGTCTTTCTCAGTCATGGCTTTACTCTCATGGCTTTACTGTCATGGCTTCTCAGTCATGGCTTCCCAGTCATGGGTTAACAGCTGCAGCTACTGTATTGTGCTCAGGGGCGCCACAAGAAATTTTGGGCCCTTTGAGAGACGATAATTTCGGACCCCCCAAACACTGATTAATGTGAAAATGGGCCCCCTGTCGGTTGCATGCAGTTAAAATCATCCTAATTCTCCAATTTTCTGAATGTGCCTCTGAATGTGCTTCTCCTCTGTTATTAAACTCAATCTTTCAGCTCTTCGTGTCAGTATCTATGGGTCACTCCATCTCTCAGCTCTCTATTTCAGTATCCATGGTTCCAGTTTGTCTCTCTGTCTCTGGTCCTAATAACCTGGCACTCTGTTCATCTTTTCATCTGGCTTATTGCTTATCTCATTTTCAAATAGGCCTTACATGTAACTGCTGTTATTTTACTTTTTCCAATACAACTACAATTTACAATATCTCTAGCCTTTTCTGTTCAATGCACACATGTATATGTTAATTTCTCTTCCATTTCTTCTTGTTTTCTACCCTGCCCACCATCCCTCTCTCAGCTAGCCCTTGCCCAGCTCTCTGCCTCAGGGTGTTGTTTTCCTGATAAACAAGCACAAAGGAGGGGTGATTACCCCCTCTGTCCCCTTCATTAATCATTTTCTTTACCAGTGCTTAAATTGCCCAAATCACATTTTATTCTTTGTATTCCTGTTATAAGTCTTGGCAGCTCTCCATGCAATGAGTAATCTATTGTTTCCTGAGAGACAAATGTTGGCAATTACAGTAACTAAGATACACAATTTACTGCATGAACAAAAGGTCTCAGAATCAGACTGAGTACTCGTGTGTAAAAAATCATCAGTGTTGGCTTTAGCAATGAAGCATCTTCAAAATTATTTTATTTTGTTTAATTCCTTTTTTTTCTGACTTGTCTTGGTCCTACAGATGTTTACTCTGTTTAGTAATTTTTCGGAAGATCTCACTGGATCAATAATTTGTCTTTCTGTCATAATCTCTCAGACTCTTGAGAATGGGTGTGGGAGGGATGGGGGAATCAAAGGTGCAATCTTATCCTTTTTTGGCCTTGCAGCTTTCCACATGGGCTTTACACAAGCTTTTATGTTTCTCAAGTATTGATCCAATGCATTCTTGTGTCTGTGTGTGTGTGTGTATGTGTTACTGGTATGTGTGCTTGTATGTATGTGTGCGTGTGTTCCTGTTATCTGTGTGGCTATACATGCACATGTGTTTGTTTGTCTCCATGTATGTGTCTATGTGTACATTATGGCTGTGTGTATTTGTGCATATCGTATGTGCATATGCGTCCTGCATGCTTGCCTGTGTATGTGTGTGTGTGTGTGTGTGTGTGTGTGTGTGATATTGTGTCTGTCTGTGTGTGTGATATTATGCCCGTGTCTGTGTGTGTGTGTGTGTGTGTGTGTGTGTGTGTGTCCATCCATGTATGCACTATAGCACCACCTCCAGACCTGATGGAGCAGGGGGCGACCATGTGGCAACCCACGCCCAGGAAGTCCTCCTGCTCCTCCTGTTCCCAGGGCAGTTTCTCAGAGGGAGGGCCTCCCAATGGCTGCAACCACGAGAGGTAAGCAACTACAGGACATGGGGATTCAGAACAAGTGCCAAGTGTTCAGGACATACAGTCAGGTTCCAAGGTTCCATGGTACCAAGGTTCAAGACATACAGTAGGGTTCCAAGTGTTTAGTCCAAGTGGTTCAAGTTGATTGTTCAGGAACTAAATGTTCTAAATGTTCATGACTTCGGGTTCCAGTGGTTCAGAAACCGTGCCTCGGCCAGGCCATTTGAAATGTGTAAATAGGTGGTTTTCTTACTGTACCAATGACGAACATTTTTGGCTTTAAAGCTCCTAGACACAACAGATGCAGTCTGCCTATTGCACTGAGCACTTAGCCCGATGGCCCATCAAGAGGCACCAGTCAGATGATGCCATTAATCTTGTATAAGCAGATAAGCTTTTTATTTATCGTCTATCAAAGTCACCTCATCTTCTCCCTCCATAATCAAATCAAGTATGTAGATTGATTGACTATCCAAGTCTAAATCCCCCTCTCCATTATTATACAGATAGAAGTGGGTAGACCTTTATTTTGTTGAGAACTACCGGAGTACTGAAGTTTATTTATTCGTTCAATTGATGTGTTTATTCATTTGCAAGTGTGAAATTAGAGCAAGTTGCGTTTGTAGACTATTGATGTATTTCTCTCTGCTGCTATTGTTGTCCTGCTTCTTCCACAGAACTCCCCTGAAGCTTCTCTGTGACAACATGAAGAATCAGATCATCTCCCGGGCGTTTTATGGCTGTGTGTATTTTGGGTTCGCCCCGACATGTAGACGCTGACGTTAGCACTTTGGTGTTAAAATAGTGTTGCTTATAAAAAGCATTGTTTACCACACACTTTCCATTATGGATTTTTAGCAAATGTTTATGACACTTGATACCGAAAATATGCTGTATCTATTTATGCAGTATTCACAGAACTTTCAAAGCAATGATGATTGTGGTACCAATCAAACAATTGGTTAAGGCGGTACCCATGGTTGTACAACAAACTAAAGGAAAAATTATATTTTGTGTTTTTCATTATTCACTTAGACTTCTTAATACTCATACTGACAACATCAGAACCTACAAATCTATGTGCATAATATTGCCTGGCTATATGGCTTACTACCTTCTCCACCATACATTTTTTTTGTATGTTTCAGTTGCATTGAACCATGTCTTATGTGGATGTGTATATATACTGGTCTGGCTGCTGCATGCTTTGTGTTTTATGTGAGTGTGTATTTATAGTGGTCTGGCTGCTGTATGTTTGCTGCTCCTGTACCCAGGGTTGGCCTATTGTCGCCACCTGTCCACGGTGCGCACCCACCTGTCTGCCCTGGTGAACCACGCCATTGTGGACCCCGACGCCCCCTGCGACGCCTACGGGGGACTCACCGCTAGCATCTGGCAGAGCTTCCTGCAGGACTGCAGTGTAAGGGATAGCCTCCTTATCTCTCTCTCTCTCTCCTTTTTTCTTTATCTCTCTTTCTCTCTCTGACACACACACACACACACACACACACACACATCTGAACATTAATACATCCATTCACTCTTTGTCTATACCCTGTCTCTGTCTTTTACACACACAGCTTCTTTCTCTCTTTCTTTCCCTACAAATTGAGTAATCACAGTAATACAGAAAGGCACACACACACACACACACATAAATACCCCAACAATCAGTCATCCACCCCATTGCTGTACTCTCTCCTATTTAACTGAGTTTTTCAAAGCATCACATTGTCTCCATCCTTCATGTAGTTCTCCAAGTAGGGCGGAACATTCCTGATGTTCTTTATCAAATTAGTAGAACCGACTAGATTGCCTCTCTATGGTCATGACTCAACCTGACACTCTTTCCAAGTGAACCTTGATCCAGAAGTGATTCATGCTAACCAGCGGCAATGCCATCAAGGACCTCATTGAGTTGGGACTTTCCCAGCCAGTTCATCAGCATACAATGAAGGCTGTCGGTCGCCCTGGTAGCCTGAGGCGTTGTACTGCAGGAGCACTCGTGCGCCCGCTGAATAATTGTGCTCGCTCCAGGAGTGTCAAAGTCTCTAATTGCGGGCCGCCGCTTCCCAGCTCTGGCCGAGCAGCCCCAGCTATAGTGAGTCAAAGGGAAAGAGCTCCCCAGGCACATGCATAGTCATGGGGGCCTAATCATTTCTCCAGCCCGTTCCGCCAGACAAACAATGAGCCTGGGAGCCAACGGCGGAGCTGAATGCCACTGAGAGGGATGCTTCTGTAGGCTGATATTCATTTGCTCCCAACACTCCCCAGAGACTCCCCATTCAGCCGCTTATATTTTCTCTTTTTGTTCCAGCGGACGGTGACTCACCTGGGTTTATGGAAATTGTGCCTTTGAAAATGGAGGGGGGGGGGGGGGGACATGGTGATTTATTTATGCGCAGTCAAGCGAAATGTCTGATAACACGGAGACGCTTCCCACAAACTCTGCTCTCTCGGCTTCTCCAGCAGCTCGTTGCCACAGGCTTAAGCGTATGCGGCAGTCCATTCAGTAGTTTGGTGTATTTTGGAATACATTGCCGTGTGTGTAAGGATTAGAACTGATGGAGTCATGCAGTTCATGCAGTGGTGAGTGACCTTTGACCTCTGCATCCATTCTCTCTCCCTGTGTGCTGTCAGTCCTACGAGGAGACAGAGTTGCTGCGTCTGGTGTATTTTGGAGGGGTGGAGCCCTCACTGCGGAAGGAGGTGTGGCCTTTCCTCCTGGGACACTATCAGTTTGGCATGTCTGTGGCCCAGAGAAAAGAGGTTTGTCAACACACAAATACACACACACACACACACACACACACACTAATACACACAAATCTTAACAGAAGCAATGGCTGAATCACAATGAATAACAATGTATACAGTATGAATCCTAATGACCCTCCCTTGGAGCCTTGGAGGGATGAATTATCATGAATTAGCCAATTGTGAGGTTTGTTCAGACCAAGCCAGTCTTGGAGGGCTTACAGTTCACAGGATCAAGTATATTTGGCCCTGTGATGGGCTACATTGTTGTTCTGCCAATATTACATCCTGTATCCTGTTTATCTGCAGTTTGTGTAAGGTATCTGTGAAGTACAATTGCATGAAAATCTTTTGATTTAACCGTGCATAGACATATAGACCATATAGACCATATAGACCATACACACACACACACACATACACACACACACACATACATATAGACTCTCCTGTCAGTGGAGAATCGTTGAAGTGGAAGTGGAGAGTGGACTTAAAAGCATCTTCAAGAGATCTCCCTTGTGACTTTTGTGTGTTTAGTATTTTTTCAAATTGTTCCGTGTAACCCGTCCCTCTGGACTGCTCTCCCATTACGTAAAACAGATGGCTGACCCTTGACCCTTGTGCAGGTGGACGAGCAGGTGCGCGTGTGCTACGAGCGGACCATGAGCGAGTGGCAGGGCTGCGAGGCCATCGTGAAGCAGCGCGAGAGGGAGCAGCACGCTGCCGCGCTGGCCAAGTGCTCCTCTGGGGCCAGCATGGACAGCAGCTCTCAGAAGCTCCTGCACAGGGACTCCACGCTCAGCAATGAGGTGAGGCATCCGGCCCACATCTGGCACAGGTCTGGCGCAGACCTGGCACCAAACACTAGATTTTTGGTGTTGTGTGAGGAGAGTAGATGATGATAAAAAATGGCAAGCCTATATAGGGCACTGGATAACTGCAGTTTATTTTACTCATTTACTCTTATTTATTTATACTTATTTATTATTTTAAATACAGCCCTAGTAAGCTAAGTATAAAAGTTGAGTTAAGCTTAAAATCAGTGTTTATATTTTTTGTTTTTACTGCACACAAACATTAAACATACCAAAGCACTACAGAGCAAGATTTTGAGGCTCTCGTATACAGTACATTAGTAGAGGATTGCACAGGATGCAAGACAATTTAAACGTGAGGGCGATAAACAAGCCTGTTTCATGCTTGTTTATTGTTTGTTCGGGTCACTGTTTTGTCACTGTGTTGTCGTTGATTGTTGTCTGTGTGTGTGTGTGTGTGTGTGTGTGTGTTTGTGTGTGTGTGTGTGTGCGCCTATGTGTGTGTCGACTTACTGGCGCCACCCAATGGCAGTCCTCTCAAAGCTGCAGCTCAGACAGACAGAGCCACGCACGGCTCCAGAGTGACTCCAGCAGCAGCACACAGGTAGCCTCTCACCCATTTGGGTTGCACACATAAAAACCAGCATCATCATTACTTGACCACTTTACTGCACTTTACCTCATGTGCAGAATTTGCACAACTAAGTCATGTGCAAAGCTGTAGTAGAAACTAAATATCTAAAGCAGTGAAACTAAACAGGTGTCATTTTTTACATTTATTCATCTCACCGTCTTTCTGCTGTGCTCATGTACTTACCTTCCTAAGCTCTCTCTAAACTTGTGTCCTTTACCCCGGCACCTCCTTCCCGATAGTCCTTCACTGCCTCCCAGTCCTTCCCCTGGAGTAGCCTGCTTCCCTTTGGCTTATTCTTTCAGGTGTTTGAGTCAGTGGAGGAGGTGGAGCAGATCGAGACGGAGCCCAGGGTGGACGAGGTGGCCAAGCAGGTGACCAAGGTGGCCAACGGGGCTCTCCAGAACGGCACCAGCTCGCCCGACTCGGGCCACCCTTCCTCGCGCAACTTCTCTGTGACCTCCGGCCTCTCGGACTCGCTGAGCACTGAAGACAGCGGCGTGCACGAGCCCAGCCCGAGGGGCGCATGCACACCCCAGACAACAGCTGCCGCCACCGCCGCCGCAAACACACTTCCACCAGGGCCACCTCAGAGCCAACCACCGCAGGCACCACAGCCTGCAGTGGCTGCAGCACCCCCGGGTGCCTCGGTCAGCCCCGAACCTGAGTCACCGCAGCCAAGCGAAAAGGAAATGCAAGCACAGGAGACAAAAACAGAGGCTAAGGAGGAGGTAGAAAAGGAGGAGAAGGAGGAACCAGGTGTAGCAACAAGTGAGGAGTACAGTAAGGTTGAATCAAAAGAACCAGACCAAGAAGAGGGTTCAAAGGTCAAAGAGATTGTCATGGAGACGGCTATGATAACCGAGGAGAGAAAATCAGAACCCAACCAGTCAAATCCAAAAGAAACCAATGAAGAGGCTGTGGAACCAAAAGCTGTTGAACCTGTCGAATCTACCAAAGAGAAGGAAGCGGATCCAAAGGCAGTTGAGGAGAAAGAGTCTGACAAAGATGCTGAGGAACCAAAAGTTGTTGAAGAGCCTGCCAGGGCTGCAGAGGCAGAGAGGGAGAAAGAGCCAGACGGAAGCACGGAGGCAGGCGCAGGAGCAGAAGTAATGGTGTCAGAGACAGGTGAACGCAGCAACACAATGGACGCTCAAGGATCAATGGCTCTCAGCAGTGAGCTGGGCACTGCTACAGTCACGGCAGAGACAAAAGCAGAAGCCACATCAGAGACGGAGAAAAACGCTCGGGCAGGCGAGGGTGAGACATCGGAGGCGGGGACACCTGCTGAAACAAAAGCAGCCGCCACTTCAGATGCAGAAACGGCTAAAGAAATGCAAGAGGATGCGACCTCTACTGTAGAGGACCCTGAGACAAAAGAGGACAAAACATCAAACATTCTCCCAGTGTCAGAGGAGAACTCTACACCCATGGTGAACACAAAAGCAGAGCCTTCAAAAAACAAGCCAGCGGACACAGAAATCAAAGAGGATATACCACTTAAAACCGAAGAAGCGACTGAATCAGTGACCGAGAAAGCATTCGAGACAGACGGTAAAAGAAGTGAGGAGGGGACGGGTGCGGACAAAGAGGTTGCAGCCACCGCGAATGCAGATGCATCATCCCCCGCAGGGCCAAACGGCACATCCGAAACTGCGGAGACTACAAAGGGGAGGGCGGCAGCGGTGCCCGAGGAGGATGGAGGGATGCCGGAGGCGACGGCCCTGACAACAGAGACTGCTGCTGATAATGAGCCAGTGACAGCACTAGACAATACAGCCCCGGGGGGAGACGAGGTAACAAGCTGTCAGACTCAGTCAGACGGAGATGACGGCGCCACTCTGAAAGAGGACGCAGCGACACAGGAAGATGCGATGACAGATTTGCCCAAATTAGACCAAGAGGAACAGGAAGTGACGTCAAATGAGGCAGAGGACGGAAAGGCGGCTGACGAAGATGAGTCACTGACTCCATGTAAGGAGAAGAAGACTACGAAAGAAGGTGAGGGAGAAGCAAAGGATGCTGGGACGGAAAAGTGCACACCCTCTCCTCCTGAGTTGCAAACAGCGGCCTTGGCTGCCAAGGCGGTGGCCACCAGAGTGCTGGAGGTGGTCAGGATTCACCAGCCAGAGGTCGCGCCAGCCACCCCGGACTCGGACGAGTCTCCCACGGCCATCGAGATGGAGGACATCCCCACCACCAGGGTGTCCCAGGCTCAGGCTCCCTGGGACAGAAAGCCCACACCTCAAGGCCCGGGAGACGAGGCACAGGCCCTGGCGCTGACAATGGAGAAGGAGAAGCGCTGCCCAGAAGGGACCAGGTCGGCCCTGTCGGACGGGCCCGAGCTGGACCGATTCTACCCTGACAAGACAGCAGCCACCTCGTCAGTGTCTTCCACTGGAAATGCCTACTCTGTAAGCAGACTGTTGTTACTGTACATAGCCTTCATTTACATGCATTATGTTGAATAAGAGAAGGTACATGACTTGTTTAGTTAAAGGTAGTCAATGATGTTATCAAGTTATAAAAGTAATAAATTGTTTATATAACTCTTCTCAGAACATAAAAATAATGTTGCCACATGCTCTTCATTCTCTGGATGTTTATATACGTGTTTATATATATTCCTGAACACAGACATAAACTAATGTAATATTCATCAGCGGTGCTAACTGTGCCTAACTACCCATTATACAGATACAGTACACACTACATAGTATTTATGTGTTTGGATCGCTTTGAAAGTGTTGCAAATAGCATAACTACTTGCCTACTCCTGCAGCAAGAGCTTTTGGACATGTACACCCTCAATCTCCACCGCATCGAGAAGGACGTCCAGCGCTGCGATAGGAACTACTGGTACTTCACCCCAGAAAACCTTGAGAAACTCCGCAACATTATGTGCAGGTAAATTGCAACCCTTCACAAAGGATTTTCTTTTACCTTGTACTATCCTTACCTTGTACTGCCATTTTTATCTGTTTTTCACTGTAAGTGAGAAGTGATATTGCTACTTTTACAGATTGACCGATCTTAGGAGACAACCAATAGGGTGACATAACTAGAACATACTAACTAATCAGGGACTTTTGCTATAGTCACCCATGGCTACGTGTTTACCAGGCAATGTTTTATGTAGTAGAACACAGGCAGTACGGAAGATGTTGAAGGAAGAGAGGAAGTTGAAGGAAGAGAAAAATCACAAATGACTTTCAGAACAAGCTCGTCATTTAACCCAAGACAATCCAAGACGCCTCTCATTGTTCAATAACTCAGACTTTTGGACTGACACAAATCCCTCTCTCCACACCCCCATACATACAGTACAATCAGCCTTTTCATCAGACGACAGCCTTCCTTCTCTCTTTTCCGTACCAAAATGTAATATGTGTAGCATGCGGTATCCATCCATTGGTCCTGCGTGCTCGTGCCCAGTGGGAGAAGTGCTTAGATGAGACTGGCTGACCTGCTCTGCTCTCTGCAGTTACATCTGGCAGCACCTGGAGATTGGATATGTGCAGGGGATGTGTGACCTCCTGGCCCCGCTGCTGGTAATCCTGGACGACGGTGAGTCTCATTTCCTCTCTGATACCTTGTGCCTACCCCCATCCCCGCGTCTCTCTCTCTCTCTCTCTCTCTCTCTCTCTCTCTCTGTTTCTTTAATTCCGCTTCTCTTCTCCTCACATCTCACATTTCCTCCTGCCTATAATATGCCACTATTGTGAATATTCTTTGGAAAGGGCAAAGGATACCAAAAGAATTTCTTAATCTGAAAATACACTGTTGATGTGTCTGTATGACACTCTCTGTATAGTCTCTGTTTGGAACACACTTATATAGACACATACACACAGAGACACACAATTCCACTGACGATGTGCCTGTATAACATTCTCTGTCTGGTCTCTGTCACACTCAGACATAGTTACAGACACATACTCACACACTTGCCCACACACATACGCACACAAACACAATTCCACTGTCAATGTGCCAGAATAATAATCTCTGTCTAGTCTCTGTTTGTCACACACAGGCACAGTTACACTGCCTCCCCCAACCCCGCCCCCAGACATACGCACACAAACACACACACACTCCTGTCTAGGATCTTTTTTTGTCCTGTTTGTTTTGTTTCGTTTTCCGTTCTCCGTCGCCTGGGCTGTCTGAAGCTGGATTTTTTTGTCTTCCCTCTCAGAGGCGCTGGCCTTCAGCTGCTTCACTGAGCTCATGAAGCGGATGAACCAGAACTTTCCACATGGCGGAGCGATGGACACCCACTTTGCCAACATGAGATCGCTGATTCAGGTGAGACACGGCCAATTACCACAAAAATGAATTCAGCAATAACAAACGTTAACATGACTTGGTGTTGAATGCTGTGTAGCAATTGCCAGCCAGAAAGCACACAAATGAAACCTGAATGGACAGGGAACTGAATAGAATTTTGAGCAGGCTTCTTTACCTTGTGTTAAAAGCAGACGTTTTTTTGAATGGCACATGCCACATGTTGCAAATGGCTGTCTGTACTGTATTTCGAAGACTGCTGTCATTCATCCCTCTCTCTCTCTTACACTAACCACTCTCCACCTCTCCTCTCCTCTCGTCCGGCACCCCATGTAGATCCTGGACTCTGAGCTCTTTGAGCTGATGCACCAGAACGGAGACTACACCCACTTCTACTTCTGCTACCGCTGGTTCCTGCTTGACTTCAAAAGAGGTAACGACGCCCCGCCAGGTGCCATATATGAAAGAAAAACTGCCACCTCTAACAAGGAGCAAACTCGCCCCTTTTTTCAAAGCCATTCACCATTGAGGAGAAGTCAAGCAGTGTTCCTTGCCGCCAGTAATGAGCTATTCCGTGTGTGTGTGTGTGTCTGTGTGTGTGTGTGTTTGCACGCACATCAAAAGGCCAAAAATCTGCTTTTTTAACAGGAACGAAAGCCCTGGTGTTGAGATTCTTAAAGTGTGTCACATTATAGTGCTCAGCTGGTGACTGTTTTGTAGGTGAGTTGTTTGCAGAGACCTGAGTGGGAAAGTCAACAGCAGTTGATTTATGCTTTGTACATGTGTACTGTACAAGATAGATAGATACACACATATAATGCTATCTATTTGACCATCTCAGTGGCCTCCATACTGTTTTATCTGAGAAACATTCAGCCATCTTGAGCATCTGTCTAACTGAGAAGGAGTCGACTGGTTGGCATTTATACTTTTGCAGTTAGCAACCCTCTCATTCGACCATGATTGACGTTTTTGTGTCCTGCAATAAAAATGTCTCCCACAGTTTTCCAGAACAATCACCATAAAGGATCAGTATGTAGTAAACAGAGCATTAGTTTGAGAGACAGACAGAGAAGGAGAGAGAGCGAAAGAGGGAGAGGGAGAGAGCAGTGCTCTTTGTTGAGTATAACCAATTGGGTCCCAGATGGAATAAGAAAACCACCAACAGATCCTCTTTTCTGGCATGTGTCTCTCTGGTGCCAGGGAGTCCGTACTAACGGCCACAGAATACTTACTTGTCATGCACATTGTACTGTAGATCTTTTTGTAGGGATAAGGCTGAAAGCCTCTCTCTCTCTCTCCACTTTTGTGTGTCCAACCAGAGCTGGTGTATGATGACGTGTTCTCAGTGTGGGAGAGCATTTGGGCAGCTAAGAACGTCTCCTCCGGCCACTTTGTCCTGTTCATTGCCCTGGCTCTGGTGGAGATCTACCGAGACATCATTCTGGAGAACAACATGGACTTCACGGACATCATCAAATTCTTCAACGGTATGGTTCTAATGAAGTACACCCTCGTAATCAAAATGGAATGGACAAAACATAGTACCAGTATACAATAACTGCATGCCCTATAAACTCTATATTTTTTGTTTGAACATAACACAGCATTTGTTTATTATTTAAGGCATATGCATTGCTGTCCAACAATGCAGTGTTTTTTAGAACTCAGGTTGTTCATATGGAGCTTTAATAATGCATTTCTTCCTCTTGACCAACAGAAATGGCGGAGCATCACAATATCAAGCAGATTCTGACTCTGGCCAGAGACCTGGTGTGCCAAGTGCAAACTCTAATTGAAAACAAGTAACTGCCAGTATCTCTCTTTTCTGCCTCGCAACCTCTCTCTTTCTGTCTCTCTATCTCAAAAGAAGAAGCTTCCCGCTGTCCCCTGCTGCATCACACAAACAGAAGTCTCGGTTGACTTCGTAGGCCTTAAGCAGTTCAAACCTCACAATGGACGAGCTTTGTTTTCTCCATTGCACACTCGCGCTACCACTACAGCATTCTACTAGACAGTGTACAGCTCTCCATCATGGCCCACCGCCAAAAGTCCCCAGTGCTCCCTGCTGAGTCATCATTTTAGTATTTTGGACAATGTTGCTGGATGTTATTTAGTGATTGTGACGATGATGATGGTGATGACCACAAACTTCCGTTTATCTATGTTCTCTTTTGCTAAAACAGCTGCAGTTTAGAGTCCTGTGTCTACATCCTGTAGACCCTTGTGTGTTGGAAAGCAGTGGCTCAAGTTTTTTTTTTTCGTTATGTTCCGTCAAGTGTTTGTGTGTGTGTGTGTGTCTGTGTGTGTCATCGTGTAGAGGTTTTGAGCTTTGTTGGGCAGCCCTTGTGTTTGCTTTTGTGATCTTCGTGCTAAATGCGAGGCGAGTGTGTTTTACTCTCTTTGTTATTTAGCAGACAGTAGACAATGTACTATATGTTTGTCTGCGTCCTAATGAGCCTGTAGAGTCACACGTAGTGGCCTGGTTCATCACACATAAATCATCTCACTTACACAATCAGAGCGAATTAGCTCAAATGTCAACTGTGTCATCAGCATCTGAGATTTTGAGATTTTGTCACACACACTGCCTGTGTCCTATGTCTGAACATTACAAATCACAAACACTGCAAATCCACCCAAGAGTATCTGCCAATCTGTGTCTTTTACTTTAACATATCATATATCAGCAGTATATCTCAGCACAATCTAACACATTCAAACTGTACTTCCTGTACTGTCTTTTAGGACACATTTTGTGCCATTATTGTTTCCTTTTTTACTTTATTTTTTAAACTAAAGGAAGGAAAAGTCAGTGTGACGCCTTTGGGTGTCAGCCTTTATTTAATGTCTGTGGGAGATGGGGAACATTTCCACAACATTTCCAAATGAAACTGTGTTGAAGCTGAAACCATACCAGTGTACACCATTGCTTATTTTTACAATATTTCTTAAAAAGGATATCTACTGTAAGGGTGTTTGCTTGTGTATGTGTGTGTGTGTGTGTGTGTGTGTGTGTGTGTTACAGCATGTGTGTTTAAATTCAGGGGAGTGCCAAAGTAGAGGCAGTTTAGACAAAATATTGTGCTTTATTGTATAAATATAGACATATAGATTATAGATCTATTTATTCTATATTGACATAATTCTATACTGATTGTATTGTTTGGGATTTGTTTGTTGGTATTATTGATTTCATTTCTCTGTGTTGCATGTAACAGCATTGCTCACAGACGATCTGATGACGCTCCTCTGGTACTCTGGTCTTTCCTGCATAGGTCCTTTCAATGAGGTTTCCCAAATGCAAACACTGTCGAAAAGGGGCATTTCTAAAATCTTGGCTTGATTGCAAAGGTCCTTTTAGCTTTCTATTTATACTATACTGCTGAGTGCAATGCTTTGTAGAGAATGAATTATTCATGTGTTTGGGAACACTATGAAAATGTGATTGTGTATGTGTGTACATTTTTGTGTGTGTGTGTGTGTGTGTGTGTTGATGCTGCCCACTCCAGACCACCAGCCATGATTATATATCACAGGTATAATTCCATAGACCTTTCCCTCCCACGGTACGTCTCAGAGCTTGAAAATGTCACTGGTTCTACAGGCATTGCTTAATTCATGGGTGTCATTGTCAGGCAATGAATATTGATTGTTCTTTGTAATAGCAGGCTACTACACCATACCATAGTGAGAGAGAGAAAAAATGATTTGTATATTGCGTGTTATCATTTATTTATTTACATGCTTATTTATTTATTGGTTTCTGCTTTTGTATGTAAAAGCTATTATATTTGTTATAGTGTGGTCGATTATTGATATATACACAGTAAGATCCTATATATATACATATCTAAATGGTCTAAGTGTTTATAAAAAAAATATAATAAAATGGAATTGTTCTATTTTTTCCAATGAGCTTTCTGTGTTTGTTGTTGGAGGCCATTTTAATAGACAGGTGTATTACTGTACATATGATTGAAACCCATGTACCGGTATTTACTCCATTTCAAATGTCACTATAATACCACTATGTTGGGTCTTAGACCTTTACCAGGCAGTAGAGGGTGCTGCTGAGGAAGATTATAAATATATTTTACATTATATTATTATCTTTATTTTTTTCATATATTAGATTTATTTTATATATTTTATGCCACCATTTCGATCCACAAAGCTTTGTGCTCCTCAATTTCTTTTTCCCCACACGTGCACACAACTCTTAATACTACATACATACATACATACATACATAACTAGACATTACCACAGCTCCTAAACCCAAAAACGGCAGTGCAGTTTTCTTTAATCAATGTACCATCTCTCTCATAGGAACGTTATCACATCCATTGAACAAGTCCATTCTCTTTCCTTGCTTGACTGATCTTGTTGCTATCCTGGGATTTCCCTCCTGTTTTTTTACATGTGGTATGCTACTATGGTATGTGCGGTGTCTGTCGCTGCACTCTCACACAGAAGCAGCCTTGTGGCAAAGCTCCTGTGTGGCTAGTGTGTCCATCCTCGTCAAGTACCCAGCAGCCTTGAAGACGACGGCCAGTGTGCTATTCTAGCTCTGTGGTATGCAAGCGAGAACACTTAATCTAATAACGTGACGCTGTAGAAGAGAGCTGTGCTGTGTGCAAGCTTAAAGACAAAGTAAACCAAAGAACAAGAGCCGTCACACAGGACTCCATATTTATTTAAAGTCAGATTTTCATCCATTTCTTTTTCGGTATCAAGTAATGCAGTTGCTTGGCACCTCAAATAATGCAATTAGATAAAAGTTATAAAATTACAAAGTGTCAGCTCATTCCTACAAAATGTGTCTTTACATACATGCTCATTCACACCGTCACTTTCTCTCTCTCTCTCTCTCACACACACAAACACACTAACACACACCGACTAACACACACACACACACACACACACACACTGTTCCAGTCTGCATGGCTCTAACCGCGTTGTGTTGCTTTGAAGTGAGCTTGGATTTGCTCCAGTGATTTGCCTTTTGTCTCTGGCACGAAGAAGATGGTAAAGAAGATGTTGAGAGCACACAGGCATGAGAACAGCCAGAATGTGCCAGCAGAGGTCAGAACATCCTGAGAACCATGAGAAGAGAAGAGAGAGAAAGGGAGAGAGAGAGAGAGAGAAGATAGACAGATTACACCCTTAATCCCTGATATAGCCCAAGTACTGTATGGGTGTGTGGGAATGCAGCCCGTCTCTAGAATCGAATAGTATCCAACACTAATAATAATATCTAATACTATTTTAATTACTTTAACAAATTAGAGTTAAATACATTTGATTACTTTTCTAAATTTTGATCACCATAAAGAGTTTGATGGTGGAGGTGGGGGATTCAATTAACACTACTCCCACACATTACCAAGGAGCATAAACTTCAAACCTCCTGCTTTTACATACTGCTCAACTATCAATCTAAATTCTAATCCAATTACAACATGCTGGAGTCACACTTCACGCAAGTGGCATGTTCCACACAAAATCCAAAACCTTGACAGTATGACTTTACTCGTGCTGACGTCTGATGTAGAATTCATCTCACTCTTCCCACCGAGCTGCCATGTTTGCATATCCCGCCCGCCCAAAAAGTATTTCTGTTTCAGGATCCGTACCATGAGATTGTGGAAGGTCTTTGTGACGATGAATGCGGAGGCCCAGTTGGTCAGCACGCACAGTGAGCTCCCCAGACCTCTTCCTCGTGTGGGGAAGATCTCAGACATCACCAGCCAGGGGGTGGGGCCCCAGCCAAGAGCAAAGCCTAAAAAGAGAGAGGGAGAGAGAGACGGAGAGAAAAAAAAGGGGGGGGGGGGGGGGG
>JAGFZM010000094.1:866866-887688 GCA_017657215.1 Limnothrissa miodon | reverse complement strand
GGGGGGGGGGGGTCATTTAGGTCATTCAGGTTTGACAGCCACTGATTTAGCATCAGCTGGTGAAATCAATGAAGCCGAGTGCAAATAACGCGTCTTTGCAGTGGCCAATGACATGACCACGGTGAAAAGAGAAATCATTTAGCAAATGGTTTTGTCTAGCAGACTTTAATCTTGTTTAGCAGGCAGCTGCGTTTCATTAAGTGACTGTGCTGCTTTGGAGCCCAGCCCGAGATGAGACAATTGCCCTGGCCACTCCCCGCAATTTGTCTTTGAGAATGTCCGGAAAAGATTATACAAGTTGTCCATATGCCTTAACAAGGCAGCACTGTGTCTATTGTAATAAACATGAAAGCCCTAGTCTAGGTTATGTAGTGAAAACACAGGCGGTTTCAGTGCTAGCCTACAGAGTGCTTCATCAGTCTGCATATAGCTACTAAAGTGCTCTCATAAGGGCTTCTGTTAACACTTTGTCAACACCAGTCATGACAGGAATGCCGTCAGGCAGTCCCAGCACCTCACAGAAGATAATCAAGATTGTTTACATGTCCATGCTGGTGGAATGATGTACTTGCAGTAACGCTTGCCTTTAGCCCTAACCATCCACCCAACCCACCCCTCCCCCTCAACCTTTGCCCTCCTCATGGTCCACCCCTATGGTCCTGCACTTGACTCCACTTCTCAGGTCACCCACTGGAGGCCCTCTCAATGGTGATAACCTTCTAAGATTTCTTTAACGTAGCTTGATTATTAATCCTCCTTTTGTCACTCAAATTGCTTTGGATTAAATTTTAAAAATGTCTGCTGAATGCGCCAAGCAGCAGAGGTAGACGCATTTTCTGTCAAAACTGTCAGTGCTGAGTGCAGCCCTTAGGGTACATTCATCTTATTTATTGCAATGACTGCCAGTAATTGCCTTTTCAATTGCACTTGTGGACTATATTTGCTAATCTCCACTCAAGGCATTTATCAAACCACTGCTCATTACCCACTGGCTGACATGACTGACGTTTTAGATCACTAATGAAAGCCAAAGAAAATGAAGTTTTGGAGAGCTAATCTGCTCCCAGTAGGAGCCCATAAAAGTAGAAACTAAGGTTTTCAAAAAAAAACTAGCACAGACTAAAGTGGAAGGTTACAGATGTTTTTTTTACTTTCTTTGGTCATCACCACCACACAAGATTAGATTAACAGGTGTGTGTGTGTGTGTGTGTGTGTGTGTGTGTGTGTGTGGTGGTAAGACTCTGACCTCATAAAACTTAACTATAAGTAAGTGAGAGGGACAAAATAGAACAGCAAAAGAAAAGGGACTTGATGGTTATTTAATAATCAACGCTGCTCACTGGGGCTGGGCCTTTTAACTCAAGTCACCAGATGTTGCTTTCTGATGCTTTGGCAGCCATCACGAGGTTGTTTACACAGTGGCTATTCCCGGAATCATGTGATCCCACCAATCGTCAAGTATCAGAGGGTGCGAAGGTCCAAAAACTACTAGTCACTGTCCAGAGATGGACTAGGATCGCACTTAAATTAATCTACACACTGGAGCAACCAAACCCCTATGACTGGAAGACCTATTTTACAAGACTTTTTTTTGTTACAAAAATGTAGAATTTCATATAATGTAACTTAAAGGTTTGTAATTAATGGTTCATAGCTTGTTGTTATTGACATATTTTAGCAGTATTCACACTATGATCTGTGAGCAACTGAATGGATGCCTTTCCATTCTCTCAATGTACCTGTAATGAAGAGGCCCATGCTGACTAAGGCCAGCCAGGCCAGGTCAGGTTGAGAGGCCAGACTGACAGGTCCTGGAGTCTCCATGGCAACATCAGGCACCGTGACACTGCTGTGCTCTGGGCTCGAAAGCCAGAAGTAGACCCCAAACACCGCTGTGCTGATCGTCATGGCGACTCCTTAGGGCAGAGACAGACACCCACATGAAGGGTTGAACAGAAATCAGCCTATATTCCTGCTCTTTACGACTACGGAGTCCTTTCGGTAGGTGTAAGAATGACAGCATTTGGTAAAACATAGAACAAATTTAAAACCCGTCAGCTTACACCAACAGATGGGGGCACAGGAAAGTGAAGCATCTTTGCCCTAATCAGTTAGTGTACCAAATTCTGTTGTTCTTCGATCTACCAAATGTAATCCTAGAGTCCTTGCCATTACAGAAGATGCAAGATTCCTCCGGTGAATATATCTGTTGCGTGTGTATACTGTTTATTTATGGTATGTCAGTGTACCTGAGAGAATGAGAAGGACCTTCCTGCCGGCCCTGTCCATCAGCAGAGCTGCCACGGCAGTAAAGACCACCTGTATTGACGCCACAATCACTGTAGCAATATCGCTGCTCTGGGATAGGAAACACGTGACGGTAAGCAGTGAATTTAGAAGAATTCAGAACAATTCTAAAAACGTCACAGACCACAGTGGGTATTATAGTCGTCTATATATTGTCGTTGTTGTTATATAAAAAGTTTAAATTGTTAGAGAAAAATGGTGAAATAACACTAATCATGCAACAAGATACAAGGCCATGTGTGTGCGAGAGCAAAGACTGGACAATTTGTGTCCTGTGAAAATGTTGCAAAGTAAAGACATTTGGTTAAGAGATGCTTTACGCATCCTCCTGTCCCATGGAAACCAGAAGACGTACTTAAGCTAGAACAAATGCCTGTATTAGTTAGAACTTGCGCATTTTCCCCAGCATAAGTACGTCGTCTGGTACGTCTTCACACATATGGCCTTGTTGCATGATTAGTGTTATTTCACCATTTTTCTCTTACAAAATGCACGTTTAAATGCATGCTATGAATTTACAGATTAATTACCTTAAAATGGGCCTTCTCGAAAATGGACTCCGCATAGAACATGATGGCATTAATGCCAGTGAGCTGCTGGAAGAGCATCATGACGATTCCAATCCCCAGGGGCTTGTAGATGACTGGGTCCTTCAGGTCTGACCATCCCAAGCTGCCCCCCTGCAATCAACCAGTCAACAACAGAACACTGACTGATTGAAATAAACATTGATTAAACACTGAAATGAACATTGATTGGTTGAAATGTGCTTATATAACACATGCATGTGGTGATAGCCACTGATTCACTTAGTGCAATCAAGAAACTTAAGATTCAAAGAACTTAAGATTCAACACCTGCTGGTCAAATGCCCAAAGATAGACACAATATGCAACCCCCCAACCCCCCCCCCCCCCCCCCCACCCCCAACCCACCACAACCCAACTAAAAGGTTTTAGGACATAGGTTGCTCACATAAATGTTCTAACAAGGCATGCAAGTACAACAGATGGCACTGAAATCATGTGACTGGTTTTGCTATGCTTTGGTCATGCCGAGTAAGCACTATAACGGACTGAGTCAGAGAAATGGTCTGGTGCTACTCCTTACAGAGGCCCCCCTTCACCACTACTGACAACAGGAACAAGGGGCATGAACAAGCACAACATGCTACTGTGTGTGTGTGTGTGTGTGTGATGAATGGATGTGTGTATGAATTAGAACAAGCAGTAAGAGTCTGCTTGCCTGTTTATTTGTTATTGCACAGACTATACTATGTTATTGCACAGACTCTCTTAGCATATCTCCTAGTTATAGGACTTTAATGATATCCTATGCTAAACATCTGCTTGTAATTGCTATCCAATTTCACAGATTGGATTTTACAACAACTATTTATTTACAGACGGCGTTGTCACCTGATCTTGCATGGCACCCTCAATCCTGGCACACTCGTCTTCGGGCGAAGCGTCAGGCCCCCTCAGGAAACGCAGAGCCTCCTGGGCCTCCGCCCTCCTGCCCTGGGCCAGCAGGTAGTGCGGCGTCTCGGGCATGAAGCACATCAGCACCAGCATCAGAGCCGGAGGCACCGAGGAGGTGACTGCTAGCCAACGCCAGCCCAGGAACAAACCTGTAGGAGAGAGAAAGAGGGCAAAGATGGACGGTTAAACAGGCTAGAAAGGGCAAATGAAAGAAATGGCTACCTCGGGGGAGGAAAGGCAGTCATGGCAACAAAGGTGAAGCTCTTTTTTTCAGTGAATTTGGGTCACATGATCTTTTGGTAGACACACAAAAGCTGTTCTTAGTCTTGGCTGAGATTTGTGGTCCCTTGCTTGGATGCATGCATCATTGCAATGTCATGGCAGCTAAGCTACAGTGGCTTGGGAGAAAGTAGTTTCCACCTCAGTGAAAGTTCTATTTCCGTTGAATTGAACTTATACAAAATCTTCATTCCCCATAAACAGAGAATATTTGAATATGCCATTGTGACATACAAGCCCAAAGGGAATCTGACTTCTCTTTCCCACCTCACTTCCTCTAAATCCACACCATGGCCACAACTCTGAGATCACAGCTCACAAGCTGAAAATCTTGCCAAGGCTAAAGTAAAGCATGGCAGACCTGCATAATGTAAAGGCTGGTGTTCCTTACCTGCTATGTAAGCTCCCATGATTCCTGTTACCACCATGAGCTGGACACAGGAGCCCATTGTTCCGCGTACCCTCTCATGGGCCATCTCAGAGATGTAGAGCTATGGAAGGAGTTTAGAGACGGCCTCAATGAGGATGGAGTCATTTCATTTTGTTAACACATAACAAATAAGTGAGTAATGTTTATTTATACAGCACATTTTAAGCACAAGTTCTTGACTGACCAAAACGTGAGGAAATGAAACATTAAATGAATAAATAAATGCAGGCGTAGACATACAAACAGTCATGAGTGCTGTAATGGCTTGTTTGTTTCAGGGGAATTGAAAGTGTGAGCTAACTTACTGGGACGACCAATGAGGTGACGCCACTCGCCAATCCTGTCAGTATTCTTCCCAGATACAGCATCCAGTGATTCTGGGCGGCAATGATGATGGTGAAGCCAAAGATGTAAGGCATGGCACAGAACATGAGGGTCAGTTTGCGCCCAATTTTGTCCACCACCCAGCCGCCCAGCAGGCCTCCGAGAGCAGCCCCTATGGTCACCACCGACTGCAAGGCAAAGGAAGCAAAGCCAGTGTTGACTTGGAAACCATCTTCTGCGTTTTTGTTCTTGTCTTGGACTCAAAAGACCACACGACGATAACTCCTTTCTGAATGGACCACGCTCAATCTCATGGGCGACCCCTGACAAGACTGACCCAGCTTTCTGTTGGCTCTGCAACTGAACCCCTTCTCTATGACACTGCGGTACCTATGTACCGATAGCCATGTTGTTGAAGGCACCTAGACTTACCCAGTAAATACCCAGCACCCTTCAATCTCCTAACCAACTGCATCACTGAAATATGACAGTCATATCTACGTTCTCTTACCCCAAACCAGGAGGCTTCCTCTGGGTTGAGCCGCATTTGTGGGTCAGGGATCCTACAGAGGTCTGGTATGGCAGGAGAACTGTAGCCCAAGACAAAGCCAAAGCTAAGGGGGCCCAGAATAGCTGCAAAGGTGGCCAAGTACAGCTTGCCATTTTTCACCTTGCTGTGTGCAAGTAACGATAAAGAAAGATTGGGTCAATTTAACAATCAATTTCCACTGACTGATGATAATGCAGCTAGATATCTTTAGCTATAGCCCAGTTTAGCCAAACATTTTAATCTGGTAAAAACTATTTATCTTGTAGCCTAACTGCCTGTCAAGGCATTTAACAACTGCCAAAACTTGACTACATCGACACCTAAGATGTTCTATTTTTTATTGCTGTCTCTTTTTCAGCTTTTTCATATAGCCCACTTACTCCAGATAAGAGCTGTGTTCCAACTCATCATTTCCAGATCCCAGCAGAGGTCTCGCGGCTTCATTTCGGTCCATTACCTTAGACTAACGTGTTTAATTTCAGTTGCACCGATGTCGTTTTCTGAAGCTGGTGAGTATTGCAACTCGTAGACATAGCGCGGTTGCCTGAAACACACTAACTCTGTCATCCAACACAATCAATTCGTTTACTGTGACAACTGTCAGCTGATGTGCATGCTAAAATGTTTTAAAATGTGTTCCGGAGTTCCCTGGAGTTTCAAAATAAAAGTTCGTCCTAAAGGCACTCTAGTCCTAATCGCTGTCTCTCACAGCTGCGAAATCAAACAGTTAGGATTTTTTTTAGCCAAACAATAAAATACCATATTAAATACACCGTTTTTTTTATCACGTCCCTAAAATGTAATATCTTTTCAAGACCCACCACGTACTTTGACGTATGCGCGTTTATTTTCCTTCCTGACCACGCCCCGTGATGTAATGTGCCCAGTTTTAGTCAGTGCCCGATTGTAAATTTATCTGGTTATGGTCGACTTTTCGGTTTAATTAAAGGGTTTTCTCTATTAGGCTAGCATGTAGGCCTACGTTACATCGCGCATTGCTTTTATCTCGTTGACGTCGTTAACAGAAACAACATAAATCTAGTCTAAGTTTGGCTAATTCTCAATAAATCCTGAATCCTATACCCGTTTTGCCAACTTTTAACATCATGTCAACTATTTAACTGACAGCAAAAAAAAACTATGTACTAATGTAGCTAGGGTAAAAGATCGATGTAGTCAGCCCAATTATCTAGTAAAATATCTTTGTTAGACCAGTTTTGATGGACTCCAGTCTATGGCAGAAGCACTACACTGGATGTTGCTAGGTTCCCTTGGTTACAATCACAATGCAATTATTTGTGTCCACCAAAAAAGCTTTAGAGCAGTGCGCTCTTTCGCTGCAGTAGGCTACATTTTGGAGAAGAATAACGCACCAGGAAAACGCGCGAAAATTATATTACAAATGGATCCTGACCCTACATTTATAAAGGTCTGTGGGTTTGGCATTAGTTACTACATGTGTTTGGGTAACGCTAACTCTGATTCTTTTCCGATGCTAGCGCTACACTGACTGATGCGCATTTCGTTTTGTGAAAACTAGTTCTGGGCACGATACAGCACGTCTGATCACCTGGCCCTTATCATGTGTAGCCTACAATAGCTCTGACCTGATGTCAGTAACAGGTGTTGCCCATGTTAAGTTTTTCTTTGTTTACGTTTTTTGATGATGTAGGCTAGCTAGTTAAGTTAAAACTCAAAGGAATTCCAACAGGTTATCTGTTGAATATATTTCTCTGGCACAATGCTGAAATGAAAAGATGCCACTATGCGCCCTGACCTTTCACGTACACGCCTACCTGTCCATCAAAGCCATTGGTTAGACTAATATACAGTAACCTAATGTAGGCCCCGTTGTGTACATTCTAAGAAAACACGCCTACCTGTCCATCAAAGCCATTGGTTAGACTAATATACAGTAACCTAATGTAGGCCCCGTTGTGTACATTCTAAGAAAATATAGGCCTAATTAACAGACCTACCACTGCTATTGGCTAGATGATAGCTCGCCTAGATACATGCCTCTGAAGCTCACAGACCTCCAGTCAGTTAGCTCTAAGACTGTCTGGGTGTCTAAATGAATAAAAAAAGGTACAGTATAAGGTATACCAAGGTAGGTTATAACTCAGTGTGAACCACGCGTCTCTGAGATTCTTCAGATCTTCTTCAGAACTATTTAATTCCTTGTTTAAATATTTGTCAACTTTTCATTTAACCTGAGCTGGCTTAAATTGTTCCTATTTATGGGTAGTAACTTGACATTTACCAGTTATCTGTTTCCTTTAATCCTAGTCAGACAATGGCTCTGCATCACAGCACCAGAAAACACCTGAGCCAGCTCTCCTAAGTATTTTTGGCTCAAGCAATATCTTCAAAGTAACAGGGACAAAACCTGATCGACCTGATTTGTGTGGGGACCTCATCATAAAAAATAAAGTCAAATCACTGTGAGTTTAAAAGGCAAAATGTAAAATTTTATTATATAAGCATTTACCTAAAAGTGTAGTGCCTTTTTTAGACCTACTAAAGTGAGTGCTTTATATAATGTATTTAAATGATATTGAATTGATCTCTCCAGCTGTGAGTCAGGGTTGGAAGCCATGTCAAAGTCTCAGTTTGAGACTGCAGTCAGATGTTTCAACAAAGCCATCTGTCTTCAGCCAAACCAAGTGAGTACCCTGTATAATTTTGAGCTGAAAAGCTTGTCTAATTTTTCAGTGTTATTATGTGCATCCTACTGTAAGATGATAATATAATAATTAAATATTTTGTTTGGTAAGTTGTACTAATTCTTGACAGATTCGTTTGTATGTGGACATGGGGGAAGCCTATCTCCAGCTATGTGATTTCCAGTCAGCTATTCACAGTTACAAACAGGCTCAATATCTAGATCCAGAGGACAAGAGCTTCTCTCAGCGTCTAGCATTCATCTACTACCTACAGGTACATGTACAGTACATCACCTGTGTACCAGAAACACTTCAGTGAACTAAGTACTGCAGGGGCTTCAGCACAGGAGGGGAGCTGTCCCTGGGGACGACAGAAGTTTTATGTCCTAAAGTATTTCACCATCCTGACAATTACTGATGGTTGCTCCAGAACATTGCTATTTTTTGAAATAGGTGGTGTTTTGCTATGGAAGTTAAAAAATTGTGATGAAGATATTACACAGAGAATACATACAGCTGTGTTAGTGACCTTCATTTTGATTTAACATGTTACACTACTCCTGCACAGGGTGGGAACAGTGCCTGCAGACAAACTTTACTAGGCCCTATGGTCTTAGTGCATGTCAACAGAGTTTCAAGGGACCCGGTGTTTCAGTGACCCGGAAATCACTGGTTTTGCTACTTTGGGCCTCTTAATAGGAGGTGTATATACCAGTTTCAGTGTGTGACGCTATACCAATGAATACCAATCAAATGCTTCAAGTCATTAAATCAAGTGAATCATGCAAATTTTACAATGTCGGGACGGATGATCAAAAGTTAGAAGAAGAAAGGGAACTCGAGCACCTACGTATGTGCTCATAGTCATAGAGTTTAAATAACTCTGCTTCATGTCATCTCATTTGCACACGTATTTTAATTAAAAATAATTATAATTATGATTTTACCCCCCATGAACAAGCATCAGTACATTGACCAGAATGGTAGTCTTGACTAGAATGGTTGGCTCACCAGTTCTTTTGGTCCTTGTTTTGTGTACAGGGCCAGTGTCTCTTTGACAAGAACATGTTTATAGAAGCACTGGAGTCTTTCACCAAAGCAGCTGAAATTAAACCAGATTTTAAGTCCTATCAGTTCAGGAGGTCAGTCTGACATATGGTTCATCATAAAAGCAATGCCTGGCCATTTTGTTTAAACAGAATGTTTCAACAACAATTTCAGTGCCAACTGTTACATCATCTGGCAATTACATGTTAGTTTTTCAGAAGCTATTTTGTCTTAAGTAAATCTAATAAATCAGACAACCTTTGTTATCGTCATTCATTGAAGTTACAAAGGTAACTTAAAGGAGTTATAGAACGTCAAACCACATTTACCTTGTCATTGTTGAATTTAGGTAGCTTAAGGTATCCAATAGACCATACCAAAAATTCAACATCGCCAACATCGTCTCTCTTGCCTCCTTCTACATGTAAATTTTTCACCGTTCTGAAACGGGCCAATCTGAAACGAGGTTCTTATTGACATCACCACAGCTAAGATACACCTCCTTTATTTGCACGGTCCAGCCAAAGATAATTTGGAACGATAATTTGGTCTCTGGTCCAATCCCCTGTTGCTTCATGAAATTGCCAGGGGGCGGGAAATAGGAATCGTTTCGTTCTAGCCCTTTTAAATAAGCCTGAATAAGAGGCTTTAGCAGTGCTCCTGTCATATGTCATTATTGAGTCTCAAAAAACAATTTCCGATGGTGAAAATGGTGTTCTATGACTCCTTCAAATTTTAATGAAATTCATAAATCATTTTTTCGCTGCATAAATCATAAATCATTTTTACTTAATGAAAAATAACGTAGACACACAGCCAGTCTTAATCCATGCAGATAATATGTTTTAATTCAGTACAAGTGCAGCAGAGTTTAAAAGTTGTAAAATCACAGTTGAGACAGACTTTACTTTGAAATATTAAGGTGCACCTTAATTCGTCTCTAAACTGTTATTGAATCTAGTTTAACACACATTCTGCATATTAAATCTATTGTCACTGTTATAGCTTGGCATGTCTGACAGCATTAGGGCACTACAGTGACAGTCTGATGCTGGTTACTAAGTGGCTAGAGGCAGATGAGCCAACAGCAGACCTCCTGGTTCTCAAAGCCCGACTTCATCAGCAACTCAACCAGGTGGGTACAACAAGTTGAACGGTTCAACTGTGATTAGAAGTAAAACTTGGTAAATGGACAGTTTATAGCTACCAGAGTATACAGTTTAGTTTAGAGCTGTAATCTATACGATAGCATTCTCATAAAAACTATTAGTCTAAATCATTCACTCTTTTATCTTATGTTGAGCAAAAGCACACCAAAGCACTAGAAACAGACACACACTTTAGGACTTATAACTGAATATTTAAATATTATTATTTGCAATTATAGCAATTATTAGCCGTGTCTTTTTTTCCCTGTGTTAATTAGATTTTTTTTGCTTTTCTTGTATTATTTTTTTATCATTTGATTGAATACCCGGGGTTTGCTGTGAAATAACTAAATTAGTATTTCCTGAATATACAATAGATGATATTGATCATATAGACCCTACCTTTAAGGGCACGTCCCGCAAAGCCCTTCACTTCAGCCCAGTCTGGCTTCCTGCAGGTGGTGCTCTGCTACCACAGCCTGAAGTCAGCCCTGCAGCTCAATCCTACTTGTCCGGAGGCACGTGGGCTAATGCAGCAGCTGAAGGAGACTGGGCAGCTGGTGCGGCAGCAAGCCAGGAACAAGGCTGTGGAGGGGAACTTGCAGGGGGCCCTGGCGAGGATCAGCTATGCCATCCAGTACAGTCCAGAGCAGGCCTCGTACTACCTGTTCAGGTAAGGTCTGTTAATCGTGAGTTGACTATCCTTTATAAACCAACATGTAACTAACATGAGGTCCTCAGATATTACATTTTTAGAGTATATTGTATGTTCTTCTTAGATGACTTTGTGGTAGAGGGTTTAAAAAGTACATAGTAGCACATCTCATGCCAACTATAAAAGTAGAACCCCTAACATTTTAAAATAAAACAAAAGCAAATCACTTCTGTTACATTAAGATATTATATGAATAACCGAAATCTTTCAAAACATTCTATACAGTATGTGATGTATCTCATTTTATGATAGAAATTATGACATAGCCATTCCACGTATTATCAGTGACAAGGCATTTAGTTGTGATATACTTCATCTTATGATAGAAATGATGACATAGCCATTCCACATATTCAACTAAATGCAGTTTTAAACACTGAAGTCGTTGTTAAAAATGCTTCAGCGTCCACTTGTCCTTTCTCTGGCTGGTGCCCCCCTCCAGAGGGACGGTGCAGCGCCGACTAAAAGACTTCACGGCGGCCATCGAGGACCTGGTGCTGGCCATGGAGCTGAGCGAGACGGTGCCAGAGGACGCTCTGGGCGAGCGGCAGGAAGGAAGCCAGACGCTGCGGGAGGAGGCGCACGCCCAGCTGGTGCTGACCTACAACGACTTTGCAGTGCACTGCTTCTCCCGCGGCTTCTACCAGGAGGCCAGCATGCTCCTCAGCAAGGCCATAGAGGACCACAGGGACAAGAGCGGCCTCTTCATTAACAGAGGAGGTGAGGAGATGGACAGAAGGGCATTGGCACGGACCACACAAACTGTAGATTACATTTGTACATTTGTACAAATAACAAATAACATTATTAAACTTGTAAACATCATTGGGAAAATTATGTAGATATACAGTATTGATAGATAGATAGATAGATAATAGTTAGACAGACAGATAGATAATTACAGGGAGAAATAAAATCTCTAAACCTCCTGTTTAAATTTCACTACTAATTGTCCTTGATCACTAACACAGCCGGGTGCTCTGTGCAGACTGCTTCTTTAAACAGGGGGACTTGAACTTTGCTCTGGCTGATTATCAGCAGGCCGAGGAACTAGACCCACGGAACGAAGCCATTTGGGCTCGTCTAGCCGTCGTTTGCAACTCTCTCGGCCTCCAAAGCCTGAAGGACAGGTCTCTGACACTCCTGACACTCTTAAGAAATGAAAATGAGAGAAGTGAAAGGAAATAAAAACAAAAATATCCTCACTAAATCACTGGGGATTCTGTATTTAACGTTGCATTTTCCTTCATCTCCACCCATAGAAAGTATCAGGAAGCAGCAGAGAAATTCTCCTCAGCGATTAAGTACAACCCAGGAGTCAGTCAGTACTATGAGAATCGTGCCAGTGTGCATTACAAAAGCCAGCAGCCGGAGAGGGCAAAGGAGGATGCTATCAGTACCCGAATTTTGGACCCCAAGAATCACCGGGCAAGCGTTCATATTTCACTCCTACAGTAGATGCAGAGAGCGAGAGGGGGGAAATTAGTGGTCTTGATCTTCGTCCGATGGAAAGTTCCAGTCAAAGACTAGGCTTAATCCATATTTAGGATCTTCATCCTTGAAACAGTCATTGTTTGTCAAATGTTATGTATGTACAGTATATCCCTAGAACGTGTGTTAAAAAAACTAAACCTTGGCCCTTGTGTCCAGGTGGAGCCTCTTCTTCTGAGTCTGTTCCCAGGATGCTCTGTGTCAGACATCCTGTCCGGTGAGATGGCCCAGACACTCCAGGCTCAGCTCTCCGAGCGCATTAATGCTTGTAAACAAGCTGTAACTCCTGTGGCAAGGTAAATAAAGACTGACACACACACACACACACACACACACACATACAATTTATTTCAGACGTCAAAAGAGAGAAGGTTCTCATACTGCAAGTCTTACCCAGTTGTTGTGTGGGTCTACTCCAAGCAGAGTTCTACATTTAACAGTCCTAGGTTGAATTTTGTTCATCTCAACCATTGGGTGCTGTTTTTGTGTTTTGTGTTCTTGCATTTAAGACTCACTGAAGCACTTCAGCAGTTGAATGTTTTGGACGAGACAGACAACCTGTCAGAGGAGACTGCCACTGAGAGTGTGAACGAAGAGGGACATTCAGACACAGAGAGACTTTGAGGTGAAGATCGTGCATGACTACTTGATTAAGTAAAAAAAAAAAAAAAAAAGAACTAAAACCTTTAAAGAACGCATTCGATCTGAACACCCCTTCATTCTCTTGGAGTCAGAGTGGACAAATTATGAAAATCTATATACAGTGTGTATCCATATACTCTGCATGTTTTAAAACGTAAAAGTAAATGATATTTAACAGAGGCTTATATCTAAAACGACTCAAATGCGTAACATGGTTTTATGAGTTTAAAGCTACTGTTATGATTTACTGCAGGTAGAATGCATTATTTGTAAATGAAATCACTAATGTAGGAATATATTGAAAAAGCAACAATAAAACATCTTCTCTTTTTCCACATGTCTATATTGTGAGAGAATTTAAAGGCAGATAAAATATTTTTAAAGGATTTTAATAGTAACCTCCACAGTGTTCTTTCCCATGTTGTCTGGGTTCATTTAGCCCAGAAAGTATAGTATTTTTTTTGTTTGTTTCTGTCTTTTTTGGCATAGTGAATACTTATCATTGCCCTCTTTAACCTCGAATCATTTGTTACTGGGTTGTTCCGTGGTGGCATTTATTTGATCCCAGCTCCGTCTTGCCTGCATGCCTGGCACACTGATAGCTCTAGATGAAAACATTGTTTTGGGCCATTTTAATGGCTGCGTCCACCATGAAGAGATGACTGAGAGAGTTACTGCTTTGAGTGTTTGCCAGGGAACAGCACAAGAGACCCCTTTAGGTGAGAATAGCATTTGGGGTGTGTATGTGTGTGTGTGTGTGTGTGTGTGTGTGTGTGTGTGTGTGTGTGTGGGCGGGGGGGTGGGGGATGGTAAAACTTGGGTTGCGGTTGTCGTGTAAGCATCAGGTCTGCTATCTGTTGAGCCGTGATAAGGACACAACTTTGAAACACCTCCGACTTTCAAAGTGGCTTGATTGTAATCAAGGCGACAGGAACATTTTAGCCACAGACTGGCTCGGCAGATGAAACGGAATGAAGAAAAAGAGACGAGACGTCATAATTCTCTTGATCAAAGGGTCTCAAAGGGTCCAGCACACATACCAGAACAGACTAGGGTTGTTCCTGGAGCCCTGCTGCTTTCAATTGTGTAGTTTTCACTCTTTCACCAAAGCCACAGCTGCCATCAGTGCTGCAGTGCACAGCAATTGCACTGACAGCTGACAGCCAACAGCTGATAGACCAGCTCGGTACTCTCTCTTCCCCATCACGAGTCCACATGACTGACCGGTAGTGCTTTCTCTGCAGAACTCTACATTTAGGGAGTTGTTTGGAACTCTCACAAAATGACTCTCAGTGGCTTTGTAAGTGGCAATTGGATTTCTGCCGCCTCAGAAATACAGTAAATGTCCAAAGTTAAAATTTAGATCTAGATAAAATTTCATGTTGTTGCCAGTTGGGCTAGCCCCTTGAGCTGTCGGAACTGTCCAAGGTTTCTTCCTTTACCATAACAAGTAAAAATAAAAAACGCTGCTAGGGAGTTTTTCCTTGCCCCTGTTGCTCATTGGGCCTCTTGTGTTAAGCGCTTTGTGGCATGCCTTTTGTAAAAATGCGCTATATAAATAAAATGTAATTGAATTGAATGTTGTTGAGTTTCTCTGACAATAGAGATGATTTTTGCAAAAGTTTAACTTTACATAAACCCATGGTTTCCAAATAGAGGAGTTAATCTATAGATTAGATTAGGATTTACCCATAATTATTAGCATGTACTCTTCATTATGATTATTCATTATAGGTAGGACAAACATTTTTTGCTTCAATATTAGAGCATAGAAAAGTAAGTTTTTGAAATATATAGGGAGTAAAAAAATGTAGGAATTGGCTAGACAGAGCTGCAAGGTAAGTAATACATGAGAGGAAATGTATCCCCATATAACAGGGGCAGATGACTGATCTGACTTTGTATAGTCTCTGCGACACATTAAATCACTAGTTATTACATAAAAATGTTAGTGGCTGGCAGTGAGTCGCGGTGTGCTCTAGCAAGATTCATTAGGCTTGTGCTCGGTTACCAGTCTGTGGTATTAGCACTTCAGGGAGTTTCCTCGAGACTACATGCACGTGTGGACCGCAAGCCCCAAAAAAAGAGAAATCTTCAATAACAGTCGGTGGTGGCGGAGAGTCCAGAAGTGCTTTACGCCGGCGTAATAAAAGTTTCGGGTTTCTCTCTTGACAGGGTTTGGGAAGGTGGCCAGGAGATTCTGTGGCTGCCAGATTATCCCTCAGACAAAAACATATTTCTCCAAGGCACTGGCCCCCAGTCAAAAAGTCCATTGTGGACCATTTTCATTCACCTTTGTCAAGAGACTGTTTTGTCTAAAACATGCAACACATGTCTGTAATTTTTGGATAGTGTCAGGAGCAGGTGGAGGAGACATTCCACGGCAAATATCATATTTTTTGACGTTTGACAAAAATGTCGGCTGTATTCTGACATGACATGGCAGAGAGCTCTCCAGCCTTGTGTCCTGTCTGCTATCAGTAGACCATGAAAAATGCATGCACGGTACACAGCACATTACATTTGTTTTATTTCATTTCTAATAAATAGACACATAACTATTGCAGTTTATGTAAAAAAGTAGATACATTGTCATAAATACATATAGTATATTTACATAACTTGATCATGCAAAAGGATGCAATCAATTCATTTCTGGATTAAATACCTGAAACAAGTGAGTAGTTTGTGGTATAAAATCATTGCCATTTAGATATTTTTGTGAAACTGGTTGGCAAAAAATACAAAAATGACTCCTGCCATGTTGATCTTAGTGAATATACATAAAAGAAATATGCCTTCACAATCCCCAAATGTATAAAGGTGCAGCCTGAAAATGTTTAACAGCACCATGTCTGGAAACAGAGACAGAAAATCTTTCCACAGAGACAATTTTTTAAAAACAATGTGTTCCTCTGGGAGTGATGAAGATACTGATGTTTTTAAGACGAGCACATTTTCCACTTGGGTTTCATTTTAGTGCTCTCAAAAAAATGAAAATAAATAAAATCTAAAACAAAATGGCCTCTGCAATTCTGTCACGATGTAAAGCAGATTGTGATTTTAGAACTCCAAATGTTTAATTCTACTAAATATGTCGCTCTCCTTCGACACAAAGGCAGTCCCATTCTGTGAACCCCTCACCTACTCACCCCCACAGGAAGTAGACAGACAACAAACATAATATCTGCTCTGGATATGACCCTGCCCTGATCAGGTCAACATTCACTAGCCTAGCCTAGCCTAGCATAGCGCCTGAGAGTCTTGTTTTATCTAGTACACTTAAGTTACTTTCATCCACTTTCCTGAGTGCCCTGCTGTTTGTGCCTTTAACCATGAACACACACATAGTTCTAGCAGCCCCGAGGTAAAAAGCTTGTGATCTGGAGGGAGGCTCTTGCTCTTGTAAGCGTCCGTGTTATAAGATGGTTGGCCGAGCAGCGTGCAATGGGAGCCCAGAACTGCCAGTCTTTATCCAAGACTTTTGCGAGGGCACCTTCCAAATGGTCTTTTCGACTTTATCCTTTTTATTGTTTTGGGCTGCGGAGGGATGGGGTACCTGTGATCAAAACAGAGTTGAGTCAATGGAATGGCGCAGGCATGAGATTTGGTCTTCAGCTGGGTTAACTTGCTTGACTCCCTTATTCCTTCAGTACTTTGTGACTGAGTACACTTCCCATTTTTTGCCCCCTTCCTTTACATCTGTTGTCAGTCACCAGTTTATTTGCTTTTCATCACTTCAGCCCTGCACCAATCTCACCTCACCTAAAAAAGTCTACCTAGTCCAACAACTGGCACCCTACAGTAATGCCACTAGGTTTCCCTGGATCAATAAGTAGAACCTAACCCCAGGCAGTTTTTGTGAGCCATGTCACAACTAAGCTTAGAGTGCCAATCTGGAAAATCATTTTTGCATTTTAGAATGTATGTTTGTTGCGTCTGATTAGATGATGGGTGAGGTCAGAGCAACAACTGCCAAAGGGACAATTTTTGCTTCAAATCTGTTCCTGGTCCCAACAACTAGTGAGCTCTTAAAGCAAGGATCACCTCTACATGTTCTTATAAGATAAGATAAGGAGGTGCATCATACACAGCAGCAGAGGGTGTAGCACTTGAGTTTGGCGGCGTTCCGCCCGGTTCCCGCGTAGCGATTCTTCTTCGGCAGCAGCAGCACGAAAGACACAGCGAGTGACAAGTGGTAGAAGCTGTGGACGTAAGCATAATCCCATTCCTGCCGGAACACACATGAACAAAACAAATGTAAAACATAAAACAGTCGGGACACAAATAACTAGCTGCCATAGTTTTTGAAGTATCAGACAGGTGTGTTTTCAAAAACGAGAAAATCGTCAGATACCTCGAAGTAGAAGCGCAGCATCAAAGCCAGGGCTCCGAAACAGCACCCTGGCCCCACTTGCTGAGTGTAGACGCTCTTCTCAGGATACAGACCTTTCTTTTCCTTCATCTTCTGCAACTGCAAAGCGAGACGTTTCACACAGTCAGTACAGAACCCTGAGCCCGATGCCTAGTCATTATTCTTGGCCTGTGCAGGTCGTTTGTGAAGAACCATTTGTATACATCAGAACAGGCTTATAGACGAGGCATGAACATTCAACAGGTTATACATACATATAATGCTGGTGTGTTCAACTCACAAATTAGCCAGTAGCATTTATTAGTAGCATTTTTCTCAAACCGCTGAGTTTGCACTAGGATAACTGCACTGTGTTTGGGTGGGTGGGTGGTTGATGTCCAACTGTGTGTGAGTGTGTATGTGGTATGGGTATGGGTGTATGTATGTGTGTGCGTATGTGTGTGTGTGTGTGTGTGTCTGTCTATGTGTGCGTCTGTGTGTGTATGTGTTGTATCTGTGTGTTTATGAATGTATACGTATGTGTGTGTGTGTGTATGTGAATGTTTGTGTCTGTCTGTCTGCCTGCTTATGTGTGTGTGTGTCTGTCTGTTTTTGTGTGCATGGGGGGTAGTCTATGTGTGTGTGTGTGTGTGTGTGTGTGTGTGTGTGTGTGTGTCTGTGTAGCCTATATGTGTGCATGTGTGTCTTTGTTTCCTCTGCATCCTTATATCCACCCCTCCATTGCTCCATATTTGGTTCCTGGGATCTGCACTCACCCATTTGACTGTGATCAGGAACACAGCTGTTCCTATGGGGCCCGAGTAGATGCCGTAGCCCAAGCGGTCCTGGTAGATCCTCACTGCGGTCGTAAGAACTCCAAACATGTTCAGGGTGGAGCGCTTGGGCTCATCAAAGTCACCCAGTGCTGGAATAACAGAAAGAATTGACAGTTATTGGGTGATCACACATCGCCATCTTTGCTGCTCTATGCTCAGTAAATCCCTTTTGTCTCCAATTTCTGAAGTGAAAATGTTACCCATTGTAATGATACTGACTGATGACTGACTGACTTGGGGAAATTTTCCCCAATATTCATTTCAGAGGTCTGATCACACTAATTTAGTAGTGTATAGCAAAACTTCAATATGTTCATTAGGTGGACAACGTGTTTCATGAGCTAAATGTGATGCATTATAGAGGGAAGACAAGGATAAACATGGGCTATATACGGTCATACCAGACATACCAGCCATACCATGCCAAGGATACTGCAACATTTCCACAAAAGTGAAAGAGCACACTTGATTTAGGTGTCACATAAAATGACAATATAACAATGGGTAATTAATTGGACATCATTATCTCTATTTAATATGAATATAGCCATAAAGTGTATTTATTTTTGCCTTTAATTTTGACATTGGCAATAATAAATAATCAATCAGCGTCTGTATTCTTTGAGGATCTTCAAATGAACAAATAGTCATTAAGACTCTTACCCAGCAGAGTGACCCACATGGAGATTGCTGTGCCGTAAACAGTAAAGTACTCCAGCAGATCATGTTTCATAAAGCACAGGATGGACAGGCCTGGTCCATCACAGGCATGGAAGATCTGTAAAAGACATGGATTTCATCCTGAGTAATCACATTTTGTATTCTTTTCATTGCCTCATATACACAATACACTATGTGGAAAAGGTGATAGCAGGGCCCCAAATGCTAACTTGCTTATATTATATAAACAGATGGAATAAAAGCCATACAATGTGTTTCCATACAATGATGAATGACGAATTTATCAGGACAAGACCACTACATGAGTTACAAAGACATTTCTATTGCTCGTCAACGCTGTTGCCCACCGTTGGCAGCTACACTCAGGGCACTTCAGACAGATAGTTCTGAGACAGTGTCAGCCCAAGCGTGCCCTTCTTACCGCAGTAAAAAACATGGTGAAGAAGTAGACCATGGCCTCCATGTGAAATCCCCTCTTGGTGGCTATGCTGCTCAGAGGCAAGAACACCAGGCTGCTGATGGTAGGCAAGAGCATCTTGGCAATAAATGCCCCCATTTCAGACTTGATCTCTCGCGCAATAAAAGCAAACAAGAAAAAGACTTCCAACGCAGATTCCCTCAGAGCCAAAGACCTCGTCTGGACGGGAGAGAGCCAGCAACGATCCACATGAGCGCACACAGACACACACACTAACACAGACACACAGACTTACACACACAGAGTAAAGTACAGGAGGACAGACACAGCTGCTTCTGCTGTGTGAGGCTTTAAAGTTTAAATGTCCGAGCTGCGACAGTTGAGCGTTCATGTGCCATGTCATCAGAGGGACAGCTGTCTGAATGTTGCCATGGCGAGGGAGGGCAGAGCCCTGGCATGCGCCCGCTCGGCCCTTTCTCACATTCTCAGGCCCCCTGTCAAGGGTCAGAACCATTTTTGGTAAACTGTTGTTATGTCCCAGAGGGCACTGGAAATCATTAATGACTAATAAATATTAACATAAACAAAGAAATAAACGGGATTCTTGATAAATGTTTAATTTCTTGGTTAGACAGATTTTCAACTAGAAAATTCCTTGATACATACTCAGAACATGACTGGTTTTGCAAAATACCTTTAAAATGCTGAACAGTTAGTGTGAGTAACTCTGAAAATATCCTTCTGTTGTTGATGATCTTCTAGTGCCATCTTTTGTACTGATATTCATTCTGAGTCTTGTCTGTGGTATTAATTGTGACTGCAATATGCCATGATTAGTTTCAAAGCTACCTTGGGCTATGGGTCTAATCAAACCTTAGACTGTATCATTTGCGATGTTCCTACCCACATTCGACTCATACACTGGATGGTGCTGTGTCATGGTAGCGCATCTAAATGGAGACCCAGTCATTAGAATTTGTGGGTTGGGCTGGTATGCGTTTGTGGTCCAGCTAGTATGAAGCTCACAGAATAACTTGCAAACAGATCATATCCCTGGGAATCTATTTACTGCCATCGGAATTTTTCACATTCCTTGTTATAAATAATGTCTCCTCTGATGGTCTCACAGGCCAATTAGACATTGTTGTATATACGAGAACTAATTTGGTTCATCACATTTGATTATTAAACTTCTCAGTCAAATTGAAATGAAGTGAAAGGAAGCGTGATTAAGCGTATGTGTGGTCTGAGAGGTGAGAAGTGTTATGGCTGAATGGTGTTCTTTTGTAAAACAATTGATGGGACGCCAGCCCTCCTGCAAATCAGGCCGCCATAAAAACGTCCACTCACAGGACAGTGTTGTCAGCTCTTTTGAGAGGGACAGACGATTATATGGGAATGTTTATTTAAATCCTGTCCCGCATACAGCACACAGGACTACAGCACATCCCTC
>JAGFZM010000094.1:851866-861866 GCA_017657215.1 Limnothrissa miodon | reverse complement strand
GACCAAAATAATAATGTTTACTCTTCTGCCGGCACATTGTGTCGCTGCCAGAAAAACTAGAGTTGACTGCTGCCTGCCAGTTCAAGGAAGACTGGTAATGCAATTTCCACTTCCATACGAAACACCCTATCCTGGCACTAACAGACGACAGTAGAAGTGTCTCACACTGCTCATGAATGCCAGACAGCAGGGCTGGCCTTGATGACAACAAAGGCCAAGGAAAGCCCCAGTCACTAAAAAAAAAAAAAATCCTCTGCATCTTCTTAACTGACTTTGCGCTAGAGCAGAGAAGGTGTATGAGAGAGAACTAGCATCACACCCAGAAGATTGTGCTGTGTGCTTGGACTCGGGCTTATAGGGGCAGGTTATCTCACTTGTAGCAGGTAGACTGAGGACATGACCCCATATTATTCAAGGTGTAGTAGAACAGAGCGAAAAATGAGAAACAACTGCAAAGAGTGCTGGTCCGTTTGAAAATTTTCGTAATTGTTTTGGTGCAAACTGGGTGTTATGCAATGTTAATTAAATGCTTCATTCAAGGCATTAAAGCGCATCTCATTGTGACCTTATTGTTTTGTCTAGGTCATTTATCAAACATTAGTTCTTCTTAATAAGGTTTAGCGCAGCATAAATGTGCATCGCATTAGATATAATTTCGAAGCAGCAGATTGTTATTTTCAAGTTGAGCACAAAAATCAGTTTTCGCTATTGCAATTTTTGAGCTGATCGAAACAAGATATGATGGGGTTTTCCAGATTGTGCTTCCAGAAAATTAAATCAGCTTTCAGGCTCGCAAGACAGCTTGCAGGTTGACTAGAGCAGAACTTGTTCAGCTGAAACAATATGCCCACGAACAACTAAGGAATCCCTGTCCGTGAGGTCAGTCTGAGTCGATTTGCCACATTTAAGGATACCAAAAGTCCAAACATTTCAGTGAAGTGTTGTGGAATGTGAAGAATGTCCACTGGGTACATTTTGAGGATGAGAGTGAATTTTGTAACAGAGAGAGAGAGAGAGAGAGAGAGAGACATTGCTGGCGTGGGTTGTGAGTAAACATTGTCGGCCATGGTGGCTTGCTCATGGTTATTCTGCTGGCAGGCTCTCGCTGGGCCTCTGAGCTCAGCGTGAGCACTGTTGACCCAGGTCTCCGGCCTCAGTGTAGCATCCTCACAGACAGACACCTCTGACTGCTGGCAAACAGACAACGCTGACCTCCCGTTAACTTTTCCCTTGTCGGTCAGTGCATTACACTGGATAGGGCCTACTTCAGAGGGCCAGGGCAAGGAATTCAACACACAACAGAAAGGCAACTGAAAGAAAGCATGAAAGAGAAAGACAAGAGGAGAAAAGGAGAGGAATGGAGAGTAAGAGAGCGAAAGAGAAAGGATCAGAAGGAGAGAGAGAGAGTGGGTAAAGAAAAGTGAAAGGGGGAAGGGACACACACACACACAACAGCACCATCAATTTTCCACTTGGGCTGTAAACGTGAGAAGGCTGCTGAGAGTAGAGGAAGCTGAGTCTGGTATGGAGCCACTCTCCCAGAAAGGATGAGTCTCCTCCAGCGACCTCCAGACAGGCCCTCTCGCTCGTGCGTCCCCCCAGGGACAGCCCTGCTGTCTGTCTGCTGCCTGCCAGGGGAAGAAAAACACTCCCCCAAGCAGGAAGCACTTGGCCTGGGGGGCCGGGAGGGGGAGAGAAGCCGGCTGGGGGTTTGGACTAAGGTGGGGTGCCGGTGGTGCTGGTGGTGTTGGTGGCGGTGGTGGTGGTGCGGGGGACTGGAAGAAGTTGGGTGGGGGGCTGGGACAGTGTTTACTCTCGTTCGTGGCCCAGGAGTCTCTGAGGAGGAAGGTCTGTCTCAGCCATGACAGCCCCGGTGCAGTCGGTCGGTGGGAGACAGTGTGTTTGGCAAGCTGGACCTGCTCCAGCTGTGTCTGGGAGCCTAATGAAGTCCAGGTGCTCCTGCGGGCAGTCTGAGACACCTGTCACTAATATTTAGTGCCAGAGAAAGCCAGACTGCAAACAGAGCCTGATGATTTGCTTGCTTATTTTGAGAAGGCTACCTTAAGTCATGGTTCTGATGAGGAGAGATTTGAGGTAGAGAGAGTGTTCAGTACAGGGGTTAGATAGGCAAAGGGTGGTTTCTTGGAACTAGGACAGGATGTGTGTGTGTCTGCATATGTGTGTGTGTGTGTGTGTGTGTGTGTGTGTGTGTGTGTGTGTGTGTGTGTGAGTGTGTGTATTCACCATATGCATAGATGAAGCATACAGTACATACATGTATACATGTTAACATCAGTACATACATATCTAACTATATAGTGTGTTTCCTAGACTCTGTATGTCATGATCGGCTATGATCACAGTCTTTTGTAGGTCAGTCCTTGGAGTCTACTACCAGTTAAATCAACATTTCACCATGATGCCCCAAACACATCACAGGATGAAATTGCGTAACACATTTTGGCTTTTAACTTAGTTTATCTCAGACGATTTTACTTTTGTTCTTGTTTCTCTTCCCCTAAGAATGAGGATTGTGTTGGGAGACCAGTGGATTGAGAGCAGCCTGGTTTTGATGGGCATTGTGACGCTTTCTCTTTCCCTGGGGAACCTCTCAAGCCGAGGACAGGTTGGTCCATATCAGTTTCACTTCAGTAGTTTCAGCCCAGTGAATAATTACATGTGGATACATATATATTTAGCTATTTAGAATATAACCAAATAAACTATACAATACATATAAAAAATATAAAATAAACATATGGAATTTTTTTCTACCAAAGCAAGGGTGGTTTTACTTCTGAGGTTACATTTATTCCAAAAAAAGCGATGACATTTATTTGTTTGTAAGAGAAATTCTCAATGTATGGTGTACCACACGGCTCTACTTTTGGCCCTGAATCAATCCAACTCAAGACTATTGAAATGTGACCCATTTTATGCTTCAGACTAATATTTCTACCTCTTGCAGTCATCAGACTAATATTTCTACCTCTTGAAGTGTCATTTGATATCATAAGGCACACCAGGCAACATTTTTAATGTTTTAGGTTAATTCACCAGTTTTGTTCACACTCATCACGGACTTAATGAAGGGTCTCTCAGCAGTCTCTTGTGCTGGTTACAAGCACTTGCAGTATGAAATTGAAACTGAAAGAAACCTAAAATAATGTTTATTTTTTTGTCAGTCAACCTACAGTAACTCTTCCAAAATAATTGCTCGTTCCTGTTCTTTGGTTTGCAAACAAATCCACATGGATTGGTGAAAACCATAGGCTGGATATAAAAACGGTGAAAACATATATAATAGTCAAAACATGTAAAAACAGTAAAACGTGTAAAAATAGTAAAAACATGACGGTGAGGGGAGCTTTAGGGCTAAAAAAAAATGCAGGCTTCCCTGGTACAATTTTAAATGTCCAATTGTTTACTTCAGGAGGAAGGTGTTGCTTCTAACAGTTTGGAGGATGAGCAGGAAGTGAACACGTACTGGTGGGGAGAGTGGGCTAAATGGACCGCATGCACTCGTACCTGTGGAGGTGGGGTTATGTCACAAGAGAGACACTGTCTAAAGCAAAGGTCAGTCTTTAATTTAGGTGTGTGGATCGCAATTACACACTATGCTTGGCATGTTTGATTTGGGTGTGGTGATAACACACTATGTTTGGCCTGTTTAATTTAGGTGTGTGCCAATTGCACACTATGTTTGTGACTGATGAAAAGAGTTTACATCTGCATGCCACCACCTACTGTATATTATTCCTCAGTTTTGCCTGGAGCTCAACACTAACAAAAACTTTCCCATCCCAAGAAAGAGAACAACAGCTGGCAAGAACAATATGACCTGCACAGGCAGTGCCAAGAAATATCGCCTCTGTAATACCAAGGTCAGTTTATTCTCTGAACCCAACGCACCTATAAAATCGGAATTCAAATACCACTCAACACATTAATTTGTATTTTATACAGTATCGTTAAATCGTTTTTATCTTTTCTCCTTTGGCTGGCTAGGTTAGGTTTAACCTTGGCTTGAAATGTACAGTTCATATGTTACCTCTGTGACAGTAAAGTGTTTTATGCTAATCATGCTATGTGTACCGCAGGATTGTCCCTCTACTGGAAGCAGCTTCAGAGAGGAGCAGTGCTGGTCCTTCAATTCCCAGATTTACAATGGCAAAAGCTACGACTGGAAGCCTCTCTATCCTGGTAAATAAGCTGTTGATTGTTTATTTGCCGCACATTTTCTTTTTTTCTACCTTCACCGACCCAAAGTGGTAACAGTAACATGGAGTGTCTGTTTGCTCTTGCAAGCTTAAAAAAACACCTTTAATGAAGCATACTTGCAGAAACAGAACATGGAAAAATGGGCAGCTAAAGTCAGACATCTCTAAACAACAAAAAAAAATCTGACAAAGACTCATGTGTGGAGTCTGTATGCAGAGGCAGATAACAATCTACAAACTGTGTAATCAGTTTGAGTCTCTTTGTTCAGTCAACCCACAGATAAAGTAAGTGCAATGGTACTGTAAACAAATGACAACAGGAAACTGCCCTGTCCTTATCTTTCAGACGACTATGTGCATATCTCCAGCAACCCCTGCGATCTCCACTGCACGACCACAGACGGCCAGCGGCAGCTCATGGTGCCGGCCCGAGACGGCACGTCCTGCAAATACAGCAGCTACAGAGGAGTGTGTGTCAACGGCAGATGTGAGGTACTCTAGGCACCTGCCAACCTGCGTGTTTCCAAAATATTATTGTTATTATTGCAGAGATCTCATTTAGCACACTTCGATGTGTCCGTCTGGCAGTGGAGAGGGTTCAGGTCAAAAGAGAGAGAGAGACAGAGAGAGAGAGAGAGAGAGAGAGAGGGAAATTAAATAGCATAGCCGTGTTTTCCCTCACCCGCAGACTGAGACAGCTGATTTTCACTGGGGGTGAGGCTGAGGTTGGGGGTGGAGCAGGGGGCACTCTATCTCCTGCTTCAGGAATTGAGCTTATTAGCAAATCCAGGTGGTTGACACAAAACACCGGGGAGGACCTTCGCTCACCGAACCTGGCATTTCCACCCCCACTAATACTGTAACAGTGCATTCTTGTGGCTCCTGTTGTGACGTCAATGCCAGGACAAAGGAATTTTCACAAGGGTGTGTAATGTAACGATATGGCCCTTACCAAACGGACGCAAGGTTGTCTCAGACCTTCAAAAATGAATCAAATTACCGATTCCCTGCTGTGCAAAGAAAGAACACAGATCTTTAGACTGCAGTAGTGGCTATTCATGACTTCCTTCAGAGTGAGTAAGTTTTAGAAGGGCCTTATCTGATTATTTCGCAGCCAATCGGGTGCGATGGTGTCCTCTTCTCGCCCAAAATACTGGATAAGTGTGGTGTCTGTCAAGGAGATGGCAGCAGCTGCAGTAGAGTTACTGGAAACTTTCGACGTGGGGCCTCTACTCTCGGTAGGTTGGCTTTTTATATTGTTACATCATGTCCCATGAGGTGCATCATAAGATAACGAATAGTGTAAAATAATGAAGTGAATCTTTTCATGGACTTGATACCGAAAGACCTTAATGCAGGATAACTTCCCTTGCCTCTATGTGTTTTTGGAGTTGTAATGTGTAGTTGTGTGTAGTAGATGGATCCTCTAAGCACTTTAACTAATTAAGAAGATTTGAAGAATACCTTTTAAAAAATCTACTTTAATGTTAATGGTGGTTCTCTCTTTTGAAGGCTATTCTTTCATCACTCAAATCCCTGAGGGGTCCTGGGATATCCAGATCATTGAAAGGAAAAAGTCAGCAGATATCTTGGGTATGATAACGTCTCATATAGTCTCATGCACTGTCAAGCCATCTGTAAACTGACTCACCTAAATCATTAGTAAAGTAGAACACACTATGTTTAAGTGATCTGAATAGTATTTTTTATTTAATTTCTTTAAATTTAATTTGCCCACAACTCAGAGACACAACGAAATCTGTTTTCCAAGAAGCAATTGTCACAAATTCCTTTTTGTAAATAAAATGTTGTCGCTCTCATTCCGGCAGCTGTGACAGACCAAGCTGGGAATTTCTTCTTCAATGGTGCGTACAAGGTGGACGCCCCGCAGAACTTCCATGCCGCAGGCACCATCTTCAAGTACCGGCGGCCCACGGATGTGTACGAAACAGGGATCGAGTACATCGTGGCCAAAGGGCCCATCGACCAGCCCATCAATGTTCTGGTACTGTAGCCGAGGTGCTCTCTCCGTCGCCAAGCGCCCACTGGGTAATCTTACTCGCTGGCAAGCCCCACGTTTGATTGAAAGTGCTGGCCGCAGTTCTGGCATCTGAGATGCTGACTGAGTGTGATGCATTATCTCAAGGGGGACTGACTGACTTGAGCAAGCACTTTGCACTGTAATGCTAAATGAAGGCACTTCTGCTGTGTTCTCTGTCCTGAAGTCTTGGATTAGTTTGAAATTTAAATCACCGCTGTGCAGTTGCTAGATTTTCATCTGGGTGTTTTTTTTTCCTCTTTTCTCTTTTTTTATCTGCTGATCTGTGCATCGGAGTTAAATAATGCAATCCTTAAAGCCTCTATGTGTAGGATTTATCTTCTATTTATCTTCGTCTTTTATCAAAAATATATTTTTTATTTTAAAAATATAAATAAATTGTAGTGTTCCGGTAAACTTGGTAATTTCCATTTATATATAGATATGGCTGGGGACCAAAGAAGAATATCCATTTTGCGCCGCCATTTTCAAAAGTACGGGTTCTTGTAGGGGAGAGCAGTATCGTATATTCAGCTCCGCCTTTCGTGTTTCCGCTCAGAGACTGAGTAGCAGAAACTGAGATAAGAGCGAGCGAGCGTTCGGCCTCCGTAGCAAGAAATTAGGATTGTGGGAAGGGGAGGGCTAATACATTTTATTCAAATGTATGCAGTATACCACTTCGCCGATAGATGGGGAATTCTGATACGATCCTACACATAGAGGCTTTAAACACATCTCAATTTCACTGATGTTTAGCTGTCAAAGCCCACCAGTGTCATGCAGGTTATAGTGTAAAGTGTATAGTGGGTGTTATGTATGGTGAGTTCATGTGATCTCAAATGCATTAAGGACTTAAGGAAACTTTTAAAATTTTGTCCGCCATTCTACATCCAAAAAATTAGACTTTTCTTTTAAACAGTCTCTACTAGTTTATGGCATGTATAGTGCCGTGTGTTCGGTTTGATATTGAGATAGAGTATCATATTCATTCTTCATTTACCCTTAGTGTAGAGAGGCTACTAATTACAAATTGGGAATTGGGGAAATTGTCATGGACATGAACAGGCACCAGCTTTATTAGGCTCTAACTTGTGTCCCTTAAGGTGTGGAATCAGAATGGCCGGAACCCTTACATCACCTACGAGTACACAGTTCTACGGGACTCTCTCCCTCCCATCTCCCAGCCCCCGCTTTACACCGGCCCTGATGCCGGAGGCAATGCCGACATCTCGGTGGAGGTGAGCCGAGCGCAGCCTCAGAACGAGACCGCGTACGACAGCGTGGGTCTGGAGGGGGAATCGGGTAGCGTGCTGAGGCCCGCTTCAGCCCCAGAGACGGCGGGTGGTGGCGGTGGTGGAGGAGAAGGTGGAGGAGGAGGAGGAGGTGAGAGCCAGAAGATTGGCCAGGTGTCCAATGAGGTGTATGCAGAGACTGCCGGGGGAGCAGACTGTGAGGATGGAGGCGCTCCAGCAACACCCCAGCAGCCAGGGCACTTAGGTGAGTATGCACAAACACGCACACACACACACACACACACACACACGTACATACACGGACACTTCTATTACTTCAATTTCCAACTCAAAGATGGATAACACAAATGTCATAAAGATTTACTTCCCTTTCCCTTCAATTTGCTTTTTAAAAAGAATCCATTTCCTTACTTAAACATTTCATTGTAGGTCAAATTTTGACTCTTTCCTATCCATGAAGATCAAACTCCATCTCATCTGACTCTTGAGACATTGTCGGTGCCATTACGGACTTCTAGTATCTTCTTCAGGCTCTCTACAGAAAGTTCCGGACTGCCCATTGAGTGGCTCATGCATCACTACCTTACAACCTAGATGCAATGAAACACTAGATAGATAGATATTTTTTTTCCATCAGAGATAGTCTTTTTTGCTGGCCCGTACGCTTCCTCTATAATTCACGAACGTGCACCCGAACGATGAGCGGAGAGAGATGAAAAATTCAGTGAGCGTTTTTAAGTCACCCTCTCTCACTCATCGCCAACACACCACCTCTAAAAATAGACAAATAGCTCTGTAGTGGGGCCCTCGGCATCAGATCGGGTCAGCGATCTCTGGTAGAAAGCAGAATGGTGAAAGGCCCTCAGTTGCATGATGGGAGATATCCTTAACCGTCCACTCATCGTCAAAACCCAACTTACTCCTGCACTCATACCCAGGTGCCTTTCTCATCTGAGTTGTCGCGCTGTCTGCCACAAAAAAAGTCAATTGTGACATAACCTGCATCAGGTATTGCATATTGCATGTGAAGTTCAATCAAGACATAAAACATTTTTATTGAAAATCCACTTCTGAAGGCCCATGCAGGTGCCCCAGTCAGTCTGAGTGATTGTTCTGTATACTATAACAAAGTCGTCAAACACGTGACGTCTGTTCCTTCAACAGGTACCGTAGAGGTCTAAACAAGTTTGTATTGAAGTCCAGCGTCTGATCTAAATCAACTGATTATGGGAGAATGTACAGCCTGCTGACTCTAGCTGGTGTTTTGTACTCCACAGAGGGAAACAGCAGCCAGCCCAGTGGCTTGGTCGCTCCACCGTTAGCCACCCCTAACAGACTCGGGGACAAGGTGACCGACTCCGAGAACCTCATTTGGCGAATACTGATGGGCGAACAAGTGGGTCAGGACAAGCTGACGGTCAACATCACAACCAATCAGCTTCTGACGCAGGGCGAGGGACAGTTCTCGGCTGAGGTGGGGCCTCTGGACCTGGACTACGGAAGCCTGGAGGTGAACGCCGGCTTTGGGTTAAATGGCTCTGATCTGCTGGAGTTCACGCTCGCCCGCAGGAGCAACGACACCGGAGATGGGCCCCTTCAGAACAGGACCCTGTTCCCCGGACTGAGGAATGGAAACCGCACAAGTCGAACCAGGTAACACTCACCTATCATACACTCACACGCATTCACACACACTCCCCTATCCTACACACACACTCTTTCACACACACACACACACACACACACACTCATACAAACTCACAGCCCAGGCTCAGACACACTAGTCAATGACATAAGTCAATGACATTTTGACACTCAATGATACCTGGCTGAGATGCTGAGTGCTTAGCTTGCTTGTCGTGCTTTCTCTAGTGTGTTAAAGGGATTATCCAGAACGAATCAACAAGTTGTCCTGTTATTTTATTTTTCCAAGTGCTGTTGGGTGTGTATAAGAACGACAGATTTCATACAAAGCAGACCAAATAGCTAAAGGATCAACGATAACTGATGAGAGAATGGAAGTTTTCTTTTCTTATGCCCACATCTGTTAGCATCAGCTGCCAGTTCACAAATTCGTTCTACGTTGTACGGGTTGCTGTCATTCAGATGCCTACTGACAGCACTCTGGGGCGGCCCTCAAAAACCAATGATGAGGGCTGATTGACTAGAGTTTTCCTTTAACATTTAGATTCATTTCCTTGTTGCAGAACAGCCCATCATATCATCTTCCCTATCTGTGCAGTCCCATAGATGTATTTTTCTGTTTGGATGCTAATCAGACCACAGACATCTCATTACCCCATGCACTCCCTTTGGCCCAGAGCTGCGGCTTTGTAGACATGCTGGATAGTCTCAGCTGAGTGTGAGATCTTGTTCCAGGAAATGGAATGTGCTTTGGGCCCCTCTCTCTTTCTGTTTCTGTCTCTCACTCACTCCTTCCCCATCTCTCTCTCTCTCTCTCTCTCTCTCTCTCTCTCTCTCTCTCTCTC
>JAGFZM010000094.1:831437-851856 GCA_017657215.1 Limnothrissa miodon | reverse complement strand
TCTCTCTCTCTCTCTCTCTCTCTCTCTCTCTCTCTCTCTCTCTCTCCCCCTCCCTCTCTCTCTCTGTCTAACTTGCTCTCCATGCTCTGTCGCTCTCGCCCGCTCGCGCGCGTAGACGTCCACAGACTGCCAAGCAGGATTGTCGGCCAAAGCTGAGGGCCAGGCTGGAATTGCACTCCATCACTTCTATAATTCATGTTAGCTTCCCCAGCACAGTGTCCAAGCAGCACCTCACCCCCAGCCCCACCCCCAGGGACCATAAAACACATCACATGACTGTGCTACCCTTCCCTGCATGGCGAGGAGATGCAGATGCGCAGAAAACAAAAGAACAGAGAAAAAGGGGAGAAAAAAAAGAAACAGAGCTAATTGAGCTACATTTAAGGTGTACTGTGATAATGTCTCTTTGGGTGACTACAAATCGGCACCTTGCTAAAACAATTCCCTGTGCGATTTATATGGCGTAAAAATTAGTTTTTGTACTCATCTAAAGAATAATAGTTATTTTGTGTTATGTGTCAGTGGTTATGTATTACTGAGTGTCTGCGAACAATAATAAACTGCCTGATTTCAGCCTGTTTTTAATAAGATATATTACACTGTGGCAAAGACATCAGATAAATATAGGCCAAGGCTAGTCAAAACACACACACACACACACACAGATAGAGAGTGCCTGTGGAGTTTTATTGGGATGTCCCATCTTCCTGCTCAGGAATCATCAGAAATTCCTGCAGAAGAATTTCAAGCTGAGTCCAGCTGACATGTACCGCTGGAAACTCTCCTCTCAGGAGCCCTGCAGCATGACCTGCTCCATCGGTAATAACTCACACACACACACACACATTCACATATACACACAGGCATGCACACACATAAATAAAAAGCATTCATACACAGTCTCACACAAGTGCACAGCCAAACACACACACACATGCGCACGCACACACACACACACACACACAATCATCCACCTCGAGAAGCCACATGATATATATCACGTATTGAAGAATACGAAACACACAGAAACATACACACATAGCCATTTACAGCCAGATATGCTCACACATACACACAAACACGCAGATATCTACCTCAGGAAGCCACATGATATACATCACAGGTAATAAAGAAGATGGAACACACATGGACACACACAGACAAACACACACACACACGTACACAGGCAAACAGACACACACACACACGCACAGACATTCTTGCACACTCCAGTGTCTGCTTCACAGGAAGGAACCCGACATAACCCATAGGTTCCAAACCAGATAAAATATGCATCCTTCAGGTCCTGTGTTTCTGTCTCAGGAAGACTAAGTGGTCAGACATTCTTCATAAATCCTGCCAGGTGTGTCTAGGTCCTTTGCAATGTGTGTTCGTTATGACGGGGTGGAAGTGGAGGATAGGCACTGCGATGCACTGACTCGACCAGAGCCCGTCCACGACTTCTGCATTGGCAGAGAATGCCAACCCAGGTGGGAGCCCATATCTCTCATATTACAGTAATCTAAGCATATATCTCTTAAATTACAGTAATCTAAACCCATTTCTGTTATATTACAGTAATCTAAACTCAAAGCTCTACTGTACTTTCAACCCATATGTCTCATATTAGAGTAATCTGAGCCCACATCTATCGTTTTACAGTAGTTTAAACCCATATCGCTCATATTACAGTAATCTAAGCCCTTATCTCTTATATTACCATAATCTAAACCCGTATCTCTCATTTTTCAGTAATCTAAGTGCATATAATCTATTTAAGTCTTTGAGCAATATTAAGTAAAATGATTTGTTTAAAGTGAATCTAAGACTGGTCAATAGCAGTAAGTTGTCCAGTGTCAGTGGAGTGGCTTCAACAGAGCATTGCCCGGGCAAGTTAGTCTGTTTTACAGCACCTTTGACATTAGAAAATTAGATTGACATTAAATCACTACAGCTAGATTTCCTTCAGGGGTGCAGTCAGAAGCACCCCATGTGACTCCCAACAGGCTAGCTTGCGTCCTAGCTCTGCTTTGGCAAAGGACACTGTTAAAACCTGGTCTTTGAACAATAACCAGGCTCCCAGAATTGAAAAGAAACATGGTGGAGCCAGTCCCCAAACAATAACATAGAGTGTCTCTGGGAGCACTGGAGGCTGAGCTACCTCACTGACCTGCTCGGTCCTTGAATCAGATATATGGAAGGTTGTGTGAGACACAAATGCCTGCTGAGGAATTTAAACGCAGATGTAAACAAAAGCTATTTTGTCCAGCATCACTGACTGACCCTTTAAAGAAGCAGCCTGGTATTAGTATTTTTTGTCAAAAAAATTGGTTTCTGAACTTCCTACCATAGTTAATGGAAGCTGCCCCCCACTTCCCCCAACCACCCTCACTGCCCACCCTCAGCTATCTCTCTGTACCTGTGCCCTATCGCCCCCTGCAGGTGGGAGGCCAGTAGCTGGAGTGAGTGCTCGCGCACTTGTGGCGAAGGCTTCCAGTTCCGGCTGGTGCGTTGTTGGAAGATGCTGTCGCCAGGCCTGGACAGCTCCGTCTACAATGACCTCTGCACTCTTGCTGACCTGGAGCGCCCCCCTGAGCGCCGGCCCTGCAAGAGCCCCACGTGCGGCCCGCAGTGGGAGGTAGCCGAGTGGTCCGAGGTATGTGTGCAACTAGAGTTTTATGTTGGGATTATTGTGAAGGGATACCTTGTGTATCATGATCGGTTGGCTGTGTGTTTGCTTAAAGGGGAAATCCATGGAATTGTTAACAAGTGTTGTTAGTTGGAATGAATGAGAAAATATCATACAACATATGACCAACTAGTGAATCAGCAGTTAATCTTTAGCCTTATGTAGTTCATGTTAGTTAGTTGGATCACGTATTCTGGTTCTTTTTCCTACAGGTAGCACTCATTGAAATTAATCATTAAAGTTAATTCACAGCCAAATTCTGAGATAATTTTAACATCACTGTTTACATTTATGCACTTTTATCCAAAGCTACATACATTTGTCAAAATGACCTACATCAGGGCCCACATTTCATTAATATACATGTAGAAAACTATAGATAGTCCATGAGATGTAGGGAATCTCTTCCAGAGATCATTTGTCATTTGTCATATGATTTGTCATCATATGTCATTTATGCTGGTGAACAAGTAAACCCATTGTTAACATTCAAATTCACATTCAGCATTGCAAGATCATGCAAAAAGTTCGGTTTTATACACTTTGAGTCCTTTTCACAGATTGTCTAAAATGCAATAGAATGGTTGACACCAAAATGTTGACGATTGCTCCTGTCTCTGCTATTCGGGAAATGTAGAATTGCCGCTGCCTGCTTCAAAATGGCTAGCAATGTGCATTTGTTGTATCTATCCTTAAAACAAGAGGCGGAGGGGAATGCACTGTGACCCATTTGACCCACTTGTTATCAGCTTTTGGATAGTGTTATGCAACAACAACAAAAAAGAGTTGCTGAGTGCTTCTTTAATCCAGCGTATCTGTGGTTATGTGTACTTGTTATAAATCAGTAATGTGTGTGGTGAGGGATGCAAATTTTAGGGGAAAGAGGCCACAAAGAGAATGGAGGCAACCTCATTTCCCAGGTCAGTACAGTCGACACTCCACTGAGCCGTCTGCTTCAATGCCAGTTGTAATAGAAAAGGAATTAATACACCAAGAAGCAAATGATTAAAGCAAAAAACATCTTGAGTGCATCATTGTAATTGGACGGCACTTTTCGAAAAGCACGCTCATCTGGTCCCCTGAAAACAATTCCCCCCAAGTATACCGGCAGCTATTATGCAGGTGCAGCCTCCCCCTAATAAGTTTGAAGGCGTATGGATCGGACATAATATAATTGAACTGAAAGTGTGATACTGACTGGACTGGATGTTTTCCTCCCTGCAGTGCCCGGCTAAATGTGGAAGCAGGGCCCTGGTCTCACGTGATGTCAGGTGCTCAGACGAAAGCCGGCCATGCGACGAGTCTACCCGGCCACCATCGCTCAAGAACTGCACCGGGCCTCCTTGTGAGCGTCAGTGGACCGTTTCTGAGTGGGGGCCGGTGAGATATTATTGATCATTGGATCATAGGTTAAATCCAGGAAACAGCATTGACAGTCACTCATATGCAAATATGAATACTGCACATCTTTGCGAGATACAGTTTTTAATACAGTAATGCAGTCTTTTCTGTCCAAAATATTTTTGGAGTAGTTTTCATGAAAGCCATGGATATATTTGCATCCAAATACTAATACTGTAGTATGCTGGAGTAATACTGTGTAAAATACTGGGTAAAATGTGTTGTTTGACTAAAATGACACGAAGAATTGTTTGGGCACATTAGTCAACATTAGTCAATTACCTTTTTTAAGTGTAAATGCCTGCACTGTGACACCTGTACGTTTTTTGTTCAGTGGCTAACTCTCTTGACTTTACAAATCTAACAAAGTGCGTCCTCAATTTGACTCACACACCTGTAACCTTTCAGTGCTCTGGGTCATGTGGGCAAGGGAAGATGGTTCGCCACGTGTACTGCAAGACGCCAGAAGGGCGGGTGGTTCCTGAGACCCAGTGCTCCTCAGAAAACAAGCCTCTAGCGATCCATCCGTGCGGAGATAAGGAATGTGCGCCACACTGGCTGGCTCAAGATTGGGAGAGGGTGAGGCCTTTTTTTGTTGCAACTTGATAGGAGAACTGAGGAGAACAGGAGGATTTTCTAAAACTTCCAATGATAAATATACGTCTATCTGTCTATACGTTGCCTGATTTGCTAGACATTTTAACCTGTTTTAACATTTGTCCCATATTTGATAGTATTTATGCATGCCGGTTATATTTAAGTGCGACACAGCAACTCTAAACTCAACTTTCAACTTTCTTTGGCTCAGTGCAATACAACTTGCGGCCGTGGCATCAAACAGAGGACGGTTCAGTGTGCAGGTATCGCCGGGGGGAAGTTTCAGATCCATGACAACGAGGCATGTGACCCCGGCGCTCGCCCTGAGAATGAGAACACCTGCTTCGAGAGGCCCTGCTTTAAGTGGTACACCACACCTTGGTCAGGGGTGAGCAAGCTTTTAACTCTCTGGTGAAGTAACTACACAACTAATCGATTCCTTTGATCAAACATTGATGGACCAGCATACATAGTCATTAATTCATCTTTTTCTGTAAAAAAATGGTAAATAGACTGCATTTATGTAGCACTTTTCTACTCCTTTTCTACTCCACATCGGTGGTGGAGGCTGCCATGCAAGGTGCCAGCGTGCCACCTGGTACAGTTAGAGGTTCAGTATCTTGCTCAAGGATAAGCAGACAGGCAGAGTGGAGCGCGAACCATTTCTACCACCTGCACAATCATCGTCAAAAAACACAACATGACTCGTTTTTTTAGCCCAATTTGGGACATCATTAGTGTAAGCTATTTGTTGGTTCTAAGGTTTGTTGAATCATTTTAATAGATTTCGGACTGACAATAGTTTGTCATGATGTAGCCAACCTTTAAAGGCCCCATAGTATTTCAAACCACATTTACCTTGTTTTTGTTGAATTTAGGTAGTTTAAGGTATCCAATGGACCATAGCAAAACTTAAACCGCCGTTTTACATGTAAATAGAAATGGCCGGGCTGAAACAGGCCAATCTGAAACGAGGTGCTTCTTGATGTCTGCACCGCTTAGATACACCTCCTATATTTGCATGGCCCAACCAAAGATCGTTTGGAAATGTCTCTGGTCCAATCCCCTGTTGCTTCATGAATGTGCCAGGGGAGGCGGGAATTACAAATATTTTTGTAAGCCTTTTAATATGAGCCTGTAAACAACGCGCTAGCAGTGCTCCTGGGTCACTTTCAGCCGCATAAATATGCTATTATTGAAGCTCAAAGAACCATTTATGATGGTCAAAAGATGTGTTCTATGGTTCCTTTAAAAAATGTTACCACTACTTTAGTATATTACCCATGAAATTCATGAAGGTCTTGTGGGAGATACCTAACTTTTCATTGGCAGTTGTGTTTCTTTGTTCTGGCCCCTGCTTCAGGTTACTTTTGGAAGTCTCAGAGCCAAGAACAACCTTTTGCAAAAACAACCATTTTAGAATTAAGTCTGTCAACTGCAGAAGTGAATCATTACTTAATTTAATCACTCAACCACTCTACCCACAGACATTTATCACTTTTGTTTGTCATCAAGATTTTTTGTAATTATTTTCATAACAAATGGCTTCTTCTTTTTTTTTGGTTTCTGTGGTAAATCTTTAACAGTGCACTAAGACTTGTGGGATAGGAGTCCGTATGCGGGATGTGAAGTGCTACCAGGGGAGAGAGCTGGTCCGGGGATGTGACCCACTGACCAAGCCTGTCGCCAAGCAGACCTGTGCCCTCCAGCCCTGCCCAACTGAACCGCCAGGTCTGCTCTAACAGTCACTCAATCATGACGAGAACACTTACAATTCCAGAGTTCATTTTTCAGTTTTTGTAACTGTGTGTCATTTGAACTGAAGATTTATCAATGCAGCTTTTCTGTAAGAGTTGCTGCATTTAAAATAATACTGTTTTTCTTGAATATCGTTTTTCTCATTTCATCTTCATAATAATTACAGAGGTGTCAGTTAAACGTAGTTAAAAAATCAGATGAATGCGTTGGAAAACCATTAGTAGTTCATTCAGCAACCTTAGAGTCTAACATGTCTGCCCCCTCCAGATGAGAATTGCAATGACCGTCCCACCACCAACTGCTCCCTGGCCCTGAAGGTGAACCTGTGCAGCCACTGGTACTACAGCAAAGCCTGCTGCCACTCCTGCCGGACCCTGCGCTCGTCCTAGTGGCTTCGACAGATACCTGGGAGGTCCTGCATGGGTAGCGGGAGGCCTGGCTGGAGACACTGCAGTTAGTCATTTGTGTTTGTTAGCAGACATAGGAGCCCAAGATGCTCTGTTCCACAATCCTAGAAGATATGACCCCCCCCCCCCCCCCCCCCTATCCCCCTCAGACCTGCATCCCCCGTCCTTGCCATAGCTTTGTTGTCACCTTGCTAAAAATAATCGCGAGTCAACATTCGGTTTTTAAAAAGTAATTTAAAAAAAGAAGAAACCCTGAAAATGACTGAGGCAATAATGACGACATTCAAAAGATATTTGCACCAAAACAGTAAAATGTTTCGATTGGTACTGATCAACTGATATCCCTTACCTAAGAGAATAAATGTCATGTGGAATTTCATGGTCATCAAGAATGAAGTAATACTGCCTATCCGGTTATCAAGCTTTGAGAATATCTTTCTTCTGTTTACGAGTTTTGCTTTTTGACTGCTATTGAAGATTCAGTACTGTATTTAAGGTGGAGTAGCATCAAAGTGATACTGTGTGGTTACACAAGTTGTGAACGATGAGCTACTTTCATTGAAAATTATAAAGAGCACTCAGAGATATAGCTAAACAAGTTCCCTGTTAAAAAGTAGCCTTTAATTTTTATTTTTGGAAAGGTTAGGAGAGTGTAGTGTTTTAAACGTGTATATTCAAAGCTACCATTAGTCAAATATGTGCTTGTTTTCACTGAAGGACTTATTAAATTATTTATATGTAATACTGCATGATATGAGTGTCAGTAAATGCTTGGGTAAATGTACACTGTTTATTTCCCTACCCAGTTTTAATTTTACTTTCTGGCTTTGTTGTTTTATCTGTTTTATATATTGTTAAATGTGCATTGTACATCCTCGGTTAAACTGGACAAGTTCTCACTAATCACGGCACTAACCACGGCACTGGTACAGCCAGTGAAATACTATTTCAGAACATTCCGCACCTTTGGAAGACTCCTGACACTTGAACGTGTTCCTGTTGTAAATGCACTCACTTACTCAATCCCACACTCATCGGACAGTTGTGATATTTGTATTACAAACCACATTCACGTTTAACACATACTGTACGTTGCCTAGGTGAGGGAAAATGACAGAGTGTGCATATCCTCTCGAATATGATCACCATGTTATACATACATACATCCAGTGAATACATACATACATACATACATACATACTATATTTAAATGTATATATTTCAATGCTTTTGCCTCATTCAAAAGTTTAACATCATTGAATTTTTGTACTCACAAATACTGTTGCATTTTAGCTTGGCAAAAAAAAATGTTTCTGCGCCATGGAATGTCTCTGACAATACATTTGACAATAAAGGGATATGAAAAAGACTGTGAGAGTATTATTTTGTCTAACATCCTTAAAACTAACTGCTGGAATGTCAGATGTGTTGAACAAGATATGGGGAGTAACAGGTCTGTACCAAACATAGCTGTATGTCAATATCTGAAATAATATTACATCCAATACAATATGGTACATGTTCAGCAATCATTCCTATTTATTTATGTCTATAGTTAAAGAAGAAAGTGGTATATCAAAACATCAGTGACAACTTTTGATATTTTTTTAGAGAAAATCTGAATGATGAAAAAAAAAAACGAAAAACATTGAAATATTATATAGGCTTCTGTACCTGTACTGAAATGAATAAATAATTACATCAAAAAATTAAACATAAAAATAAAATCAATAATTTATCTTAATATGTCTAATATTCTGATATAATATACAATCTATGTGTTCAGTCCCATAAAATATCTTTCCAAGATGATTTTTTTAAGTCTCATTTCAATGGTCTCATAATTGTTCTCAGAGTTAACAACAATTAAACCCAGTCTTACTCTGAGAACAAAACTGCTTTAGAACTATCTAAGTCAGATACAGTAGATACTAATACTTTTCCACCTGTCAAAGATCTCTTGTCCTCACTTATTCTCAACATGTGCCTTGCTTGTATGACTTACATTATTCCATGTCAATCAGCCTTTTTAAGTCACGTCCCAAAAAAAGCTCTACAATCACTGCAAATGTGCTTTGAGCATCAAGAAGCCAATATAGAGGTAAAGATAACTACATAAGCCAATTTAGCACATGACTGATGACTGGCTGCTGATCACCCTCCTCAATTTGAGTGTCTATTTTCTAGTGTCCACAAAGAAAATAAAGGAAACAAACAAAAACATTAAATCACTCAAGTAAACAAAACCGAAGTACCTCTCTGAATAGATTGTTTTTCTAAATATGTTCAGAATATGTATGGGAATGACAATGACAATGAAATCTGCCTTTTGTGGCGTTGCAAAATACTGTACAGTCATCCCGGGATAGCTAACCTGACTAAATCAGGCAGATCCCCGTCCACCCCCTGCTCCATACCACTGGAGCAGGCCAGGGGCACCAGACTAGACATCGGTGCTGAAACTCCGGTGGGCCACAACCTCATGCATGGTGACCCAGCGGATCAGGTTGAGCTTGCGAAATCCATCGCGCTCCGACTGCGTGTCGATGTCCGACTGCGGCTGCTGGTAGCTCACCCTGCTCCCGCCGTTGCGAAGGCCCTCATGTCTGTGCAGGTGGGTGGGTAGGAGACCCGCACAGGATGGGCACAGGGCGTAGCCCGGGGGCCTGCGGACGCCCCGGAAGGGATAGCCACAGGGCAGGCACGAGGGGCCGTTGGCCTGGCAGTCCCCCAGCGTAAGGAAGGGCCTGTTGTTGTACGGTGGGGATGGGGGCCCGGAGGGTGGGGGTGTGTACGGGCGTGTGAAGTAGTCTGGTGGCGATGGAGGTTCAGGTGAAAGGGACAAGTCCGTCTCCTCCTCCTCGGGCTCTTCCTCCTCCACTTCCTCCTCCTCTGATGACGAGTCCTCCTCCACCACAGAGTTGTCTCTCTTACAGCAGTAATACTGTGTGTGTGTGTGTGTGTGTGTGGGGGGGTGTGTGTGGGTGCGTGTGAATGAAATGAATTAGAGAAAATGTGTGTTAATGAAAAAAAGTATGTATGATGTGGCAGTGTTATTCAGGTTGAGATCACAAATGCTTACACATTCATGAACATTTTAAGTATAAGCATATATGCACTCTTTTGGGTTTGCAAGGCATTGTATGAAAGCAAAGAACTACAGCCCAAAACAGAAAGAGACACACATCTGTCCTAGAGGCTGGGTGATACAGCAAAGAGTGGCACATACCTGTAGTCTGCAGTAACATAGTGTACTAACGATGGTCAGCAGGATGATTCCAGCTAAAAGTCCACCTATGATAACGACGGTTCCGGCTGTCATTCGAAATCTTCTCCATCAACAACCTGCCCAAGGGAGAGGTTTTGGTTTACGCTTTAAGGTCAGTGTCCCATTTTATTCCCCATTTGTATGTCTGTTGGTTTATTCCCCTGATGGAATATGGACATTAGCTCTTTTTATCAGACTGTCTGTTCTGTGTATCTTAGTAATTTGCCAATGCATATACATTTTTATATTCCAAAAATAGATTACTGTGCAGGCATGATATTGAGTTAATCCACTGAAATTTGGCAGAATTGTTATGTTTGCTAAAAGGTCATGTTTGGGATAGCAAATGGCCGTTAATCCTGCTGTGAAACCACCATTTCAGGAAAGAAAAATAGGATGCAGACATCCTTCAAAAACCAAAAACATAGTCTGTGTGTGTGTGTGTGTGTGTGTGTGTGAGAGAGAGAGAGAGAGAGAGAGAGAGAGAGAGAGAGAGAGAGAGAGAGAGAGAGAGACTGTTACAGTGGAATTTAACTTAAAGTAGTTATATAATTATTTTACTAAAAAGATAGTTACTAGTTAAATAGGTTAAGAAAACTCGATCCGTCAAACTTGGCTCTGGTAATAAATAGACTATTATATATGTTTACAGACAACTATCTTAACTGTACTGTATAAGATCAACCATATTTCACGTCAGATCCAGTTGACCGCAATGATGACTAGAAGGTTACAGTAAAACAACATTGGCATAGCACTATACATGATGGGAAATAAGGGTATGAACGAAAAAGTAAAGTCAAAAATATAGGAGGGGCCTAGGCTTCTAAATGTTGACACGCCATACTTTACATACATGGCATCTCTTGAAGGACTCTTTTGAGCTTTCACTGGTGAGAAATTGCTTAATCATCCAAAGAGAAGGACTACTCCCTCAATGGCTTCGTTGTAGTTTCCATCAGGTAACTCACAAGAACACTGGAAGCCTTCTTATACTTTCACATTAGCAGGTGGCGATGCCAAGCGCACACCTGGGTAGCTGAAGCTAATGGACCATAGTGAACAGGAACTGTAAGATGCTTTATTCCAGCAGCAAACAGTTCCCTATTGAACATAGTGGAATTATAGAAACGTTGCTTGCGTAGGCAAAGAAAATAAGGGAATAGTATTGCACTTGGGAGTGGTGACAGGATGTATGGATTCGTGGAATTCCTTTTTAAACAGAGGAAACGTGTAAATTGAGGAAGCAAATTAGGGCGTCGCATTAGTGATTTCGAAGCATTACGAAGTGACTGAACAATTTCAGAACATATTTAGCAACTGCACGTCACACTTTTTCCAGCTGTGACAAAAAGCTTTATTTCAGAACAGACTCTAAACTAAATCATTCAAATGTTGCGCTTTTGCTTGTAACCTCGTTCTTTTCATGTCAGATTCATGCAGACACGCTGGTCATTCTAAATTGCTCAAATTTTCTAAAACGCACATGCAACTTTTTTGACACTCTTGTCATTTTTTGAAAACGCCCCCATACCAAATACTGTGCCGGTAGGCTATGTTTAGAATCTTACCTTCAGACCAATGGAATCGTACCATGTTTCATCCACATCGACAAAGTTTAGTGAAAGTCCTTAGCGGACTTTGACTTTGCCAATATGCTTCTTGCCATGATTATTTTATTCCAAGCAATAGCTTTTAAAGTAACTACGATTTAAGTTGCATCTTCATTTAGCTCCACTTCACACTGATGGAAAGATGGGGAAACAACTTTCAGTCTTAAGTCCACCTAAATCCACTAACATATTTCAATAATTGTCGCCGACAAAATCCTCGTCCATCAAACTCGAAGAAAACAATAATGATACATCTTTCCTCCACAAATTACCTCCAAAGTAATGAAAGGTAAAAATCTCAGGTTAACATCCAGGATTAGTGCATAGTGGAATATCCGTTAACGCTCAAGATAAAAAAAAAAAAAGTCCTCTTCACTCTCTCAAAATCTGGCATTGGCTATTCTTTCACTGTTAAGAAAATAAAAATAATAAAATGTACCCAGATGAAACAAAAAGAACGATTATTTTAATGCATAACTGTATTTGGTCAAGAACGCTATTTTTTTCTTTGTTGCTTTTTTTCCCCTCCACGGTCTGATGCGCACCGGCGTTTCCGCTAAAGTCAACAAGCTATCTTAGTTGTGGCGCACGAACCAAACGTGTGCGCATGAATGACTTCAGTTATATGACGGAATGCAGTAAGATAGCATGTAGGTCTCTTCACCTGAAGAAAGAAAACTAGCTTTACTCAAACACACCATACTGATGATAACACAGTACTATATAATAATATATGACATGGCAAAGGAATATGTCTTATATCCAGCACGTGAGAGACAGTTATTCAATTAATTAATAACCATATAACACCGTTCTGACAACAAGTTGAGTCGGGGCAGGTGGATTACAAGTATAGTGTTGTATAGTGTTGAATCTGTGGGTTCTAGAGAAAATGAAGGAGGGGTGGAAAGGATAAAGGATTTCATGATCTTGCTGAAGTCAGCAGATCCTTGAATAGTAGTAAATGAGCTGATGATGGGGAGAGAGGTTGTGTGTGGTACTAGGCAACTAACACACACACACACACACACACACACACACACACATTACACTTTTATAGACTTTTTGTTTGTTCTGAAACATCTATTTGAGCAGGGTCATTGTGTGTTAGTGTGGTAGTGGTGCTGAATGTTATGTTACATCTAAAAAATGGTCCCATGTGTATTGTATTGAAGTGACACCAGTATGTATCCATGTTGTGTACAGGCATTCCACCCTTCATGAACAAATGTATTTTATAATTTGTTCATCTTGCTGCTATACAAAGACAAAAGCAAAATAAATGCATGTTACAAATGCGTTTGACTAAATCACTGTGTACCAGATGCACTTTAGTCTCCTCTGAGTGAGGAGGGCTCAGAGAGAGTGGATGCCTAAACCGCATTCTATTGCATTAATTATTAAAAATTGATATGTTAAGAGAAGCTGAGATTCTGCTGATATTGTATGGAAAAAGTCTGAAATATTTATACGAGAAGAGGCAGCAAAAAGTCGAACCATTTTTTTCTCCTGATCCAAGACTTTTGTAATCCTCCCTAGACATTTTTCAGGACCTTTATATTAGCCCAGAGGACCAAAGGAAATTGTTTAATAATGCACTGGAGTATCTTTTAAATATGTCAGTGTAAGATGCATCATTTTCCAGGAAAGTGTGTTTCATGTTCTCAGTACATAATCAAGTGTATTACTAAATAAGACACTATAGCATGTAGACCCACAGCTATAGTCCTGAATTTCTTGAGGTGGTCTCTGCCAAGACTAATAGCATCTATGTTCTGAAGACATTGTATAGACTTCAGGTTGACATACAAACACATACACGCACACACACACACACACACTTTTCATGGATCACTTACACTCAAGACACAAATTATTAATAAGAAAATCAGAAATTATTAACAACATAATTTATAAACCCAAGCATTATTGTCATTTCATGCAAGAACTATTGTCAGGACACCCCCAAATGCATAAAAAAAGTAAGTTTTAAAAAAGATTGGTTTATGTTTTATTTTTCAGAACTCTGTTGAAGAGAAATAGTGACCATATCACATCATTGTAACATCCAAAATACTTTTTTTTTTTTACAGTAAAAAAGTTTATTTTCATTTCAGTCTGAGCACGTGTTTCCGCATTTTGTTCTGTATGTAACCATAGCGATTGTCAGTCCTCCGTAAAGTGCTGCCTCCTTTTCCCCCTTGCTCCAGGTGCGCAGCCAGGTAGGGTGTCCACATTCTAGTGCACGGGGGGAGCCGCTCCTGCTTCCTGTGGCAAAGTGCTTCTGTGTCGGCCCTGTTGTGGTGGGACAGTCTCGCATTCTTGAGGATTGTGGACACTGGCTCGCGTCCATGCTCATCGGCCGCACCGTCCCCAAACCCCAATGTTTATAAAACATATAGAGTTTGCTTTGTATTAGCCCCTCTGACGTCAAAGGTTGGGAGCACTTCACTGAGCTCCTTAATGACTCCTTGTATCAGTAGCAGCCGTGCGTCATAACACAGTCTGGGTTAAATCTCCACTCCAGACAAAATTTATTGATTGTAAAGGGGAAAAAAAGAAAAAAGTGAGTGGGCTAGTTTTCTTGCTTTCACCACAGCCCACCTATGGAATGCTGTGCACATAGCTGGCACCCTGAAGGGTTCATAAAACAAATTAAGGTTTGAAGTTGTGAATCCACCACTTGAACTGGCAGATTTTGATCTAGTGTTAACATAATGTCACATTATGTCACATCCTGATGGTTGTATTATAAAATTAAATTTCCTGCCAAATTTCGTTGCCAGGAGAAAATTGACATTATGAAAAGATCCAGTAATTTCAGTTCCTTTCCTGCACATGTGACTAAGCTCCTTGTCAGAGTAGACCAGTGTGGAGAATGTGAAACCCTCCAGCGCGTTCACTACTTTCAAAGCTCCCAATAAATGCTGGTTCCATGTCGCTGTCGTAAAAGTTGGGTCAGGTATTACTGAGACAAGAATGGATCCATTACCTCCGAATCGCAGTCAGCCACCTTGCAGCATATGCTAGGTAGGGGGATGAGATGGGGGGTGGGGGGGCAAAGAGATACATATCACACCTTAGCCATTATTACACATGAGAGGAGATATGCTACCCTACCCTTTCACAACCAATAGAGAGAGAGAGATAGAGAGAGAGAGAGACAGAGAAGGATGAGAGTAGGGAATAAGAGAGAGAGAGAGAAGGGAGGATGGGAGAGTAGGGATAAATGGAGAGAGAGAGGATGATGGGAAAAAGGGAGAGAAAGAGAGAGGGGAGGATGGGAGAAAGGGAGAGAGAGAGGAGAGGATGGGAGAGGAGGAAAAGGCATCTTTTATTCATCCATTCAGGAGTGCAGCACAGAAGTACTCTTAGGTCCCTTATTTCAGGAAACTAAGCCAATCAAGCATGAGAAACTCTCTTTCTCTTTTCACAGACAAGAGGTAAAAGCTGAGGGCAGCATCTTCAGAAAAACAGCAAGCTGCTTATTTTACTTGTCTATTTTTACAGTATGCATAAAAGCACATTTCAGAAAAAGCATGTTTTATACAAAACATTTTATTTTATTTGATAACTATTTACTAATACATTTTGACTCAAGCATCTGTTTTATGGAAATTTCATAAAGGAGTAGTAGTAAAAGGTACTCAGGGACTCAATGTTTCACAAGATATTAATAAACAGATGAAATGTAATATTTATTGTTTTGGGTCAGCACCACAAGTCAACACCAAATTCCCCTTTGTGAGTCTAAGGGGGCCAACCTACATTAAGCAGAAAAGTACAGACACTTTCCAGCCACAGATTGTTACTTGGACCGATACATTTCTAATGGCCAAGCCACAGGGTGGTGCTGAAACTCTGCTTAGTTGCAATCCTTCCAAGCTCTTTTCTGACAATTCTGCACACCACATATATATACTACTTGTATACTTTACCTCCATACACACACAAATATACATACTGAACACATACAGTACATAGAGTACATGCATACACACGAGAACATACTCTCACTGAGCTTGTGAATGTGATCATCTTTACATTGACTATAAAATCAGGTAAAACGGTTAAGCTGGTTCTATAAGCTGTATGAATTAGGTCTTGTCAATTGCTTATATCTGTACCATAAATTGAGTTGGCTTTAAATGTATTATAAAATGTAGGCTACATTATACGAGTTAGATAAAACATTTTTATAAATATTTTTTAAATGATTGTAAATGTTTGGTTTTCCAGAAATGGTAAGAGAACATTTGCTAAATTATTTCACTGAGGATTGCTTAATGATTTGCTCAGTTAATAAAAGTATCTATTGAAATACATGGTCATTAACAAAAACATTTTGAATATCTCACAGTGTTAATCAGCTGAGAGCAGAGACTGAACAGTTCTGATTTCTCCTGCTTGATCAAGTGCTGCCCTCTGGTGTTACTGAGCACTGGTTTCACTGGCAGACTCTATGAATTAAGGTAAAATAAGGTATGTTCTATGGTAGGTACAGTAATGTCCCAAACCTCCATATTTTAGCAGCATGTTTGTAATAATATAGACTAAATACATAAATAATAACATTTTCAAATCTGTAAAACATATTCAGTTCTCTCTTACAAACTTGTGACTTACAAAAGCTACGAACATAACAAGAGGTTCACATATAACCTAAAAACAATTTGGAAATAGGATCTGGTGAATTCTATCCTTTAATCTCTTTTATCTCTATATATTTCCCCTGACGCACAGCAGGCTATGTGCAGTATCAGTCATCTGCCACCTAAAGTAATGTGTGTCACAATGATTTAACTTTCAAATATATTCTTTTCACTGTTTGGGTCCAGTACCCCCCAAACACACATACACACACACACACACACACAAATATACACACACAGTTTGTTTTTCTAATGTTAATCATCACCTATGTTATCTGGAATTTATCATGTTGAGAAGCTGCCATTTTTCTCATGCTGAATGGACCGCAAACTTAAAGGAGATATCCGGTGTGACTTGGACCTGGACTGTACTGGAAGATGTTACCGAGTACAAACATATATCTAATGCTCACCTCCGTTCACCCCCAGCATTCCGCATTAAACCGTTTTTAGACGAAGCTTTCATTAACCTTACACTGCTAGCTATAGGGGCACTACTTAGTCTATGTATATAAATCACTATTTTTACACCATTAACAAGCTTCAAAGTAACTCCACACTTCATTGGTAGATTTCTGAGGGCCCTGACATTTAAAACGAGACAATGAGAACTTTGAAAGTAAACAGGTACTTGAGGAGCAGCATGGCAAGAGTACAAAAATGGAGGAAATAAGAGTGAGTGGGAAACATATTTAGAGGAAGACAAGAGGTGTGTGTGTGTGTGTGTGCATGTGTATGTGCATGCACAGAAAGAGAGAGAGGGGGAAAGAGAGATAGAGAGAGAGAGATCTTTTTGACTGCCTGTATATAAACCAGATGTCACTGGGACAAGTTCACTTCACTGACACATTGGCAAGGTGAGCAACTACACCTCGCTTCTTGTATATTTTATTGTGAAAATGAGTTTACTTGTTTTGTACAAAATTTTTGTATCATTTATTACTTGTATATAATGTTGATAGGCTCCTTATGTAAATTGTCTATCTTGATTCCCATCATGTGTTAGTTGTTCCGATTCTGATTCCGAGTCCTATTCTCTCTGCAGATGAGGTTCGCTGGGCTGGTGCTTGTAACCCTTCTACAACTGGGGGCTATCACTGCTCTGCCAGCGGACAAACCCACTCTTCTGGACATAGTCAAACGAGCTCCTGCCCCAGGGAAACGTAAATATTTCATTTTACGATATTTACAGCCAGCAAAATAGTTATTTTATCTGTGCTAAATGCAATTACAGCTGTCTGATACTAAATACTTTAGATCATGTCAAAAGGTTATAAGTTGTATGCAACTGGACTTCTTTTTAGAACTTAAAGTTGTAGTATTTCTAACCTTTGTCCATCATGGTGATACTCGTTCAAAAAGAACAAGTTACAAAAAGAAGCCCATTTGCATGCAAACTTAACACTTTTGGACTACTATGACCTGGATGAATAAGAATTGATATGTATTTTGATGTGTCTTTTTTTCCACTCTTATTTTTTGGCTTGTTATCCTTTAGAATCTCATCTGAATCCACAACTGGAAGAAAAAGTTCCCACGCTCGATGCAAGTCCAGTGCCTGGGCCTACCAACCCACCTGAGCTGGAGGAATCCAAGTCTGAGCCCTACATGTTCGGGGACAACGTCAACCTGAACTGGGTCAAGTGGGAGGGCTCTCTTCCCAATGGAGCGGTGGGCATCTACAACGGCTATGTTTCCCGCACTGACTACATCTGCAAGTTCAACTGGGAAGCGGGCTTCTACAACCCAAGCAAAGGACCTTACTGTAACTACCCCTACGCTGAGCGCGAGTACCATGCCCCTGAGTTCGAGGTCCTCGTTAACGTGGATAACTTCGAGTTCTTGGAGTGGAAGGATGGCGATCGCGGTAGCGTACCCAAGTATTCGGTCGCCACCTGTGGCACACAGAAAATCTTCGTGGGCAAGAACAAGTACGGCCTGGGCAAAGTGGTGCCCATGCACGAGGCCTTCTTCCTGCCCTGGGAAGGGTATGAGTACTGGTACAAGAGCTATCAGGTGTTGGCCATCAATAAGGAGGCCTACAGTCAGCACATCTCCCACGTGGAGTACAACATCGACGAGGTGGAGCTCTTCCAGTACCCCCCCGAGGCTCTGCAGATCTCCAGCATCACCAACAACGAGTGTCGCGAGATCACCAAGACAGTGACCATGGAGAAGACCACAGAGAAGGAGAACACCTGGAACATTGGCCGCTCAACCATGCTGGGCATCAAGGGCTCCATTGAGGTCAAGATCCCATTCGTCGGCTCGGGCGGGATCGAGCTGGGCGGCGAGAAGACGTACTCGTTCGACCGCGGCACCACGGTCACAGAGTCCATCGCCCACTCGGTTGCCGTGGAGGTGAGCGTGCAACCCAATCACACGTGCCGCGTGCGCATGGAGGGTCGTAAAATTAAGGCCGATATCCCCTTCAAGGCTCGTCTGAGCCGCACCTATGCCAACGGGGAAACCCAGTGGACCTCCATCAATGGCATGTATGACGGTGTCCAGGTTGGAGAGATCCGTACAGTGGTGGAACGCTGTGAACCAGTGCCAGATGCCCTGCCATGCTTCTAATCTCCGTATTGCTAACCGGCCACCAAAAATAATTTCAATCACACCAGCAACTGTGATTTGGATAGAGAATGATTTGACCTGATGTGTTTCATAGGTGATAAATGTCATAATGCCTTACATGTCACTGTCTGGTAAGATGTGTCATTTGAATAAAATATCATGAAAAACATAGGTTGCATTGCTGTGCATGTTTTTTTCTGTGACAATATAAAGGATTCACATCCAAAATGTCAAGATTTTTACTTTAAGAAAATGAACTTTTTAATTATAGAAGTCTCGCAATGAGACTTTGAAAAGAAATCAAAGATTACACATCACAAAGCATTTCAAAAATCACACTCCCTGCCACCCCCACCAACCCCTACCTCTATCTCTCACTGCCTTTTTTTATCTAAGTCAGTGAAAGGAGTTTCAAGAAAGAGCAAGGTTAGAGTCAAATCCCTGAATCTCATGAATGAAATGGTTTATTATGTTGTCTCTTACTGAAATATTCTTTATTATTCTCAACAAACTTTATATAGAATAAATGGCTGAACAAAAAGGGAAACCCTGCCCCTGGAAATATTTTTCATATATGTACCTCCACAAGCTTCCTGTTCAGTGACGGATAATGAGATGAACAAAGAGATTCCTCACAATGACTTCTATGTTCAGAAACCAGGCAAATTTCTTCCTTAGACATTTTATTAGTGAACAAATTGCATGATTAAAACACACAAACGGAGATCATTTGTTTATCATGATTTACCACAAGTAAGAAAGCAGTTTATGGTGGCAGGAACATTGGAATCAAATAAAACGCAACGACTACACTGATGTACTTTTTACTGAGAGTGGATACAGGATTGTGGAATTTGTTATATTACCAAACAGGTTTAAACAGGTTATCATTGTCGACAACAAACAATATAAAATGTCCAAAAAAGTGTAAAGTTATTCTACCGTATGAATTTCTACATTTTGTACAGATATGCAAAACGCTTAGGTCAAAAGGTCAGTGGTTTATTGTCGGTATTTAAGAACGCCTCATAGATCCCCTTGGTCAGTGTTTAGTCGGACTGGAGGTGAAACCTGAAAAGGTAACTTTCATTTCTCTGTAGCTAATCTTCACTTGTCTCTTTGTCCTGCAAATGCCTGTCAGTCAGTTTCAGTGTGTCTGCTTTTACTAAACAGCATTGTTTAAAATGTATGATAAATATATTTCTAATAAATATATTTCAAAATATTTTTCACAAATATATTTAACTTTTATAGAGTATATCTTAATGCTGCAATCAACTGCGTAACTAACCATTCAGAACCGATTAATTAGACACGCTTTATGTTTTTTGTATAGCGCCTATGAGACTATGAACTTTTAACAAATACAACAGAATAGGTGAAAAACAAGCATTTTAGCAGTGAAATACAGCCTGACAAACAGCATGTCACTCTAAAACTAGGGTCTGTTATTCTGC